>JACXGM010004860.1:0-36695 GCA_016801145.1 Umbra pygmaea
TGAAAGCGATTAACGAGAACCTGAAGTGTATTTCAAATAAATGAATTATTTTCACTAAATATTCCACGTTGTATTTTTTAAGTAGCTTTCTTACCCAATATAGCACTTACTATATTAGAAGCTCAGAATAAGATCCTGTCTCCTTCGTAGAGCCCACAATGGTGGCTGTTGTGGCCACTGATCTTCATTGAATGGCCCCCTTCTCCAGCGCAATATCGCGGAGAACCCTGCATGCCATAATTATGTTGCAGGCCTGCTCTGGTGTGTATAGCAGTCCCCCCACCCCACCCCGCTTACCCAAGACCGAGCCACCTGTACAAACCTATACATCACTCCACTGTGGTGCGTGTGTGCGCACTGTTGAACCTGCGCTCCTGCTTGTTTCGGGATTTGCAAGCGGTGTATGTACTCAGTCAGGGCATAACCTTTTTCACCAAGAGGATTCACATCCAACCATTTCAACAAAGAAATGTAGAACTATTATAATAATTGTACGAGGGCGTAACTCAACGAGGAGATGACTCCAGCCATGCAGTGCGCTCTCCTTGTTCCAATGCTGCAGTTTAGAAAAATAGAGACGCGGGTCCCACCCAGCCATTGGGCTACCATATTTAGAACAAACATCCTGGCATCACATATGATCTGAACGTTGATTGAATTAAAGTTTTTTCGATTGATAAATGCGTAATCATTCATGGATGGTGGCTACAGACGCAGTAATCGCCCAATTCTCCCCAATTGGAAACCCAGCAATCTCATAAAATTGTATTTTAGTCATAGTTTGAATATACCAGGCAGAAATTGACTTCATAGCTGCTAAAACGGCTGGCATACTTCGACTATTGTTGGCTGTCATATATACCAGACCTGTCCCTGATCTCCCACTGAAAGGTCCCAATGTAGAGAGTGCGAATTAAGGTCCTCCAGATCTGCCATCGCTTCGACTACAGGACTGCCAAAGCGCTTGTTTAAATAATATAAATATATATATATATATATATATATATATATATATATATATATATATATATATTATTTGATTTAATTTGTTATTTGATTTAATTTGTTGTTTGCCTAATTTCTGCCCTCATGTTATAGGCCACCGCGAAGTGAAAGGGAAAAAATAAACCACTTAATAGCAATGTCTTGTATATAATTAATTCGTAATCCTGAAATGTAATTTGCAATATGGGGTAGTTGCGATGCAGACATTCATCAATGATTGCTGGTTCAACAATTCACTGAACCGGGTACCATGAACACTGCTAGTCACACTATAGAATTTGCGTACACGAAGTCAGACCAGACGTGAGATTTTATCACAGCCTACGATTACGTTCAAATTGATAAATCCCTTGCTTTGCGTAGGAATAGCCGTACGCCCGTCGTACGCCTGTTTTAGGTCGTACGCACGTTTCATAAATGAGGGCCATTGTGTCTGTGTGGTAATATTATTGTACTGTATGTGTAGTGTGCCAGCTGTATTTAGTAGCTAGCTGAGTGTGTAAATTACTATACGTACTATATATAGGCTACTCTTTCTAGATAAAAATGGATGGGATCGCATCGCTTTTCAGCCGCGTTCGGGCTGTGGTGTCGGTTAATTTAGCAAGTAGATCCCTTTCATAATCTTCCGACCTAAAATGCCGACTGCAAACCCTAAATTCTTATAGCCTATTTTAAAGTGTGACAGATTACTCCTTCTTTTTGGACTTGCTTGTAATTTCTGCAACTAGGTACAGAACACCAAACGGGCATGATTTTAGACTACAATTTCAAAAACAAATATGTATAACTTTCTAGCATTAAGCTCTACAGAGGTGTGCTGTTGAATTGCCCATGTTCTATGTCGGTGTGTTCAAAACGGGGACGGGCACTTAATTCGCTTGGAATTCTGGGAGTTGTGGTAACTCAAGTTTAGACTGATACAGAAGCCCCCCAGTGGATGCGAAAGGAACTGAAATATACTACCGTTTTTATCTGATATATTAAAAAAGAACAGACGTGTATATGACAAATCATCTATGGTTATGTTTGTAAATGGTATACTAGGAAACTGATTTACTGTGGAACACTCCTTTAAGTTGTATAGGCTATAATCATAGTCTGTTAGTCTAAAGCAAGTCCTTTCAACTTAAGTTGCATTTCATGGAAATTACTATTATTTGAATGGCTATTTTATATATCATCAGCTGACAATCTTTACAATAATACTGAAATGTGATGTTTATTCTTTCTTCAGACCAATTTATTTTTTGAAGTAGATGTTCTTGCAACGAGAATAACACAATCTTTTTTTTTTCTCAAAGTAGTGTAAAGACAACATCAAAAAGATTGATAACAATTTACAATCATGTAATACCAACAAAAGAAGAACTGGCCATCTTTAACTTGGAACAGAATTTAATGTGATGCAGCCAAAATGCCACATCTTTAACGAGATGCCACATCTTTAACGAGGTTCCCTACAGCAATCACAATGAGAATGAGATTTTTATTTAATATTTTCCAGAAATAATAATAACCTAACTGTAAGTATTGGAAAGTAATGCAATTATCAAATCCAATTACTAGTAAATATTTTTTCAAGCAATAGCCAATTTTTTGCATCCCTAGTGTCATTGCCGATCAAACAGAACAGTAATTTGTTGACGGTCCCTTACACAGATCCTAGCGATAGAACAGATGGAAGTGCTATCAAGCTTTATTTCTGATACAGATCTATAGCGTTACTAACTGTGGTTGTTTTCTCTTGATACCCTTTAATAATGTCAACTTTCTTTGTCCATGAGCAGGTCATTGACCTGAATTGCGTTGTCGATCTCGAACGAAGGGGAAGTTGAAATCGAATATCAACTGACTTTCAAACTTTCAGCCAACTTCACCGCGATAGTTAAACCACAGGTTTTGCAACGAGCACTTCGTTTGCTTTCTTCAATTTTAAAGTATTTTTAGCCAAATGACAATACAAATGGAACATGGCCACTTCCACCAGCCATTCTGTCTGTTTTTTTCCTGCACACTTCTCTGAGAATTGTAGGTTACTAACGTTACACATGTAATTAACTTTAATCAGAACAGGGCGTGACAGCTCTCCGCCAGCTATTGTTTCGCATGGCACGAGTCCAATGAATACAAGTCCAAGTCGAGTCTCAAGTCTTTTCAACAGATCGCGAGTCAAGTCACAAGTGAATTTATTGATGACTTAAGTGCGACTCGAGTCCAAGTAAGTGACTCGAATCGCCAACTCTGCCAGACCCACTCTGAAATTATATACATTTGCTAGGTCTTATGTGCATTCAGAAATGAATAGATTATGAAATATATTAAAGCAAAGTTGAAAGATAAATCCTAACAAATACAACTTCCAACAGCTTTTACATAGACTACTAGTCAAACAAATTGCATATACACACAATCCAGGACCAAATGTTAGCCATCCAACAGTTAATATATTTGTATAACTATCATTTTGGTTTAGTTTGTCCATTTAAAAACTAAAGTCAACATTTTGCCAAGGACCGTTCATGGACACCATTTTGTTTATGGTGTATTCATATGGAATCAATTATTTAACATGGCAAGAGTTGTGATGAGTATGGTTTTAAATTATTACCTTAGATGTTAATTATTATTTACAGTTTGTAAGGTAATAGTGGCGTGTTAGGAATGTAAGGCATGCATGCCAGGGCCTGTTTAGCTTCACCAGTACCTGTTGGCATCAGGAAATACTGCTGAGGTGTTGAAGTCTGTGTTCAGTCTAAAAAGGATGTGTAATTCTTGGAATGTGGATTGACTAAAGGATTCGCCTGGGCAAGAAATTATTTTATTCTCTTGAGAAGCAGTTTTGGCATGGAGCACCTGACAAACCTGCGAAGTCTGATGGCTGAGGTGGCCTAGAGCAAGGCTATGACCCACATTTATTGAGAATTAAGCATTTTACAAACCTATAAAACAGCTTTGTCCGAAATTTAGAAATTTGTTGTTTATCGTAATGCCCAAAAAAGACAGACAATGATTCCTTCCAAATTGGATCTCTGTCAGGTCACGGCCAGCTGGCATCATGGCATTTGCACGTTTCCATAGATCTGGAAATGGACAATCCTTTTGACTCCCCTTTAATCCAATTAGTACGGTCCATTTGTCACCCCTCAAAGGGGTGAGCGGTTGTACCCGACCTTCGCTTTGACCCCAGACTGAGCCCTCCCAGGGAAAGTAAACGCCACTTGATGCCCATTCAGTTTGCCCACTGAAAAGAATAGACATATGATTGCTAGCTAATGTAGCGGTGATCGATGTGAGGGACCGTGAAAGTGGAAGGATCATGGATCAAGTGGCCTTTGTAAACTAGTGGTGGATGTGTGAATTGTCAGGCATCCCTGTCAACTAATGATCCTAACATTAGTCCTACCATTGTAAGTAGCGATGTGTACATTTTAATGTGGGCGGGGGTTCTCAACTGTGCTGTGGTAGGGAGGGGGCAGCCGGGGACTGGTAGTATTGGACAGATATGGTTAGAGGTACTGTAGGTTATGGGGAGGTGTTTCACTAACCTTATGATTATAGCCTGTTTAATGTTTTTATTGCTGTGGAAGTGAAATGGGGAAACACTACGAATTGGAACCGACTTCTGCCATGAGAAGACAAAGGGGTCTTGTAATGTAAAGTCTATGTACCCATTTATAGCAAATGTACTGTAGCTCACAGTTTTCCAACCATCACATCGCAAAGCCTTTTTGTCCACCTTGGTTTCAAGGTTCCTGCTTATGGCTTCATGCTACTTTGAACACACCAAAATCATATAAACCTGCACTAACATTTAATGTTTAGATTTGCTAGGGAAATCACAATGCAATTATTTTAATAAACATTGTTCACCTTATGTCTGCTGCAGGGGGTGAATTCGGAGAGAGTTTACCGGTATTTTGAATAGTGATGGAAATAAAATAAGTGAACTGGTTTGCTTCTTAATGGATGGAGAACAGCTTTGAAGGAAAGTTATTGTAGTTTTGGTGTTGAGATAAAGACTAAATGAGCCTGAACTTATATTTTGTAAAGTATGTCTTTAATTTTGTGCAAAAAATGCAGATCTGTGTGTGATTTCCAACTGGTTTTCTGGCTAATAGCCTTGGAGACATCTACAGGAATCTATTTTCTATGATGGTGCCACTTTCTGATCACAAGGACCGGAGGTCTTTCTTCCGGTAGCCTATATTATGTGGTTTTATAGTTACCGGTCATGAAAAAGTGGTGAAGCCTACAAGCAGCTTGGTATGTAAAGTTCTATGTTGAGCCTTAAAGCACAGAAAATACTCTTTCCTTTGTATTGTGCTGCTAAACACTGTCCCTGCACAGTAGTACTGAAACATTGGCCTGAAGTCCATACATCCTTCCACACACAGCCTCGGCGTTTCCAACAGTGACCTTCACCCTGTTTGAGTCAAACCTCTTTTATGTGTACAGTAATATGTATGAATAAACCAAATGTATTATTCCACCCACAAAAAAACTCTAGAGTATCAGTGCTTTGGAAAACAAAAGAAAGTGTCAATAGTGGATGTTTGGTGATGTTTATGTATCGTTGTGGGTCCCTGATGGCCCCACATCCATACAAAAACTGGACAATTTGTAACTTGTGGGGATGTACCCATGAGGGGAATTGCGATTTATGGCTCAGGGGTTAGATTTAGGGAAAACATAGTGTTAGAATTGGGGTTACTATTAGGTTTATTCCTTACCGGTTTAGGACTAGGGATTATTTCAAGGTTAATTTTAGGTTACTGAGGTTTAAGATTAGGGTTATGGTATCGATATGGTTAAGGTGAGGGTAGGTTTAGGGCTGGGAAAGTGTGTGTGTGTGTGTGTGTGTGTGTGTGTCAGGCAGTATTAAATCTAAACAGAAAATCACGGTCTACCAGTGTCAAAGCTAAACACAAGGAGGCCTGTCAGATTTGGAACCCTAATCAGCCTATCACAATGTTTGGGCATGGGGAGCAACCTCTTTATGCCCAGCCCCCTGCCAGGTCACTGGCCTTCACTTTGTCAGCTGCTCTAAAGGAGTGTCAGAGGGTTATTTTACTCTAGGTCCTCATGTCAGAGGGTTATTTTACTCTAGGTCCTCATGACAGAGGGTTATTTTACTCTAGGTCCTCATGACAGAGGCTCATTTTACTCTAGGTCCTCATGACAGAGGCTCATTTTACTCTAGGTCCTCATGACAGAGGCTCATTTTACTCTAGGCCCTCATGACAGAGGCTCATTTTACTCTAGGTCCTCAGGACTGATAAGGGGGAGTTACAATCAGTTTCCTTTAGACTCACAGGGATAAAAACAAAATTGTTGTCTAAGACTGCTCAAATGTTTCTATTTCTATTATTACATTAACACTGTACTTCTACCAAGTGTTCAGGTACACCTCTTTGAAAGGGCTTAATTTCTCCTGAGAATTTCAAAACGAGGAAGCAACTGAGGATGGCATAGATGTCCAGTCACCATAATCCCTCCCGGCTAGGCGGCTACACAAAGTGTGCCTCCTCAGGAGTGATGTCAGACCCAGCTGGTTTGTTTTCTCCCAGTGTGAGTTATAGCTGCTTGGTCGTCGTGGTACTTTCAGTCCTGATCCCATGGAGCTGCTGGGGGAACAGAAAACAAGGGGCAGAGGCGCAAGGCCGTATCTCCTATTCCCCAACTCCGCTCCTGTCTCTCTCACCAATGTCTCCAGCTCAGGTTCTCTGAGGCCCCAACAGACCACACAGCAGTAAAGGGAGTTTAAGAAAACAAAAGAACAAAGACAGACTGTTACCCTGCCCAATACTGAATGTGTTCACCGGCATATTTGATTTACCACTGCTACTATCAACACCTGGCCTATACACAACTGATATCTTAAACCTTTGGTGTGACCAAGAACTGGCCATTGGCACTGCCCTTTTTGGATTAAAGCTCTCCAGAAACGCTTGATCAGTAAGCAGACACAGGTTAATGTTTGACAGAGCATTTTGATCTCTGTCTCTTTTGAGCTTGACACTGACTTTAGGTGAAGGCTGTGAGATAAAGCGTAGGAGCGGGTAAATAAACCGCCGGCAAACACGGCAGTAGACGCCCCACAGCAGAACAAAGCACCAATTGCTTGGCGCCCTGGTCTTGATAGTGAATATCAGCCCATAGCCTGAGGGGGTGGAAAATCTACACCAGGATATTGGCTGTTAGTGACAAACCTACAGTAGGACTTTAGAAACGGGTAAACCGAGAGCCAGTAAGCTAAGGTGACTATGTTTACTGGCTCAAATCCCTGAGCAAACAAAGTAAAATATTTGTAGTTGTGCCCGTGGGTAAGGTACTTGAACCGTAAATGCTCTCGTGAGTGTAAGAGCGTCTACTGAATTATTCAAGTGTTAGATGTGCCTCCGGAACATGTAAATTAACACATCCTGAAGCTCGATTGTTGTGGAAACGAGACTCTGTTCTCGTTTAAAGCCTCGTTTGGAAGTCAACAATTATTTTTGGATTCAAACGCTTCTTGCTTTGTAAACCTCTAAACGTTCAGCCAGGCAGTCAACCTTAATCTGGAGGTGTGTCCTGAAGTCACAGTTTCAAATATTGCATCATTTTGTTTTTTGCTATTGATCTTTGAGGAAACTAGCAGAGTGCCATCAATACTTCCCTAATGGTTTCAAAAAATGAATTCACATTCCTAAACAACTTTATAAGAGAATGATTTGCAGCAAATTAACCTAAGAGTTTGCAGTAAGTGGGGGAGAAAGTTTTTTAAAAAGCTGAATGACGTGTGTCAGAGGTGAACAACTTTATATTGAAACCTAGGCGATAAACCCTCCAATCACCATTTACTTATAGGACCCGCCTCTTTTCCTCCCGTGCAGCTCTCTGAATGGCTAGAGTTTATGAAACCACAGAGGAATGTGTTGTCCAAAAAATGTATGGGTTTTTCATTTATATACTCTTGAGCCATAAATCATTTTCATTCTTTGCCCTTTGTTCTTTTTTCACCTTGTCATCATTCATTGCTCTTTTTTGTTTGTTTCTCTTCTCACTTCCCCTAGCCATGACGCACGTGAATACATATCCAGGGATAAAAGACAGACATCTTGACCATGTGCATAGCAAAGGAGAACACAAGATCCCGCCCCGTCAACCTCCCATAAAGCAGAGCAGTGTAATTCCTTCCAGCTGGATGTGAGGGAACGAGTGATGCTTGCGTTTCATGAAGTTGAGCAACACGGGTCAAATAAATTGCAAAGTTGTTCAAATGCTTTCAGGATTCACTTCCTGGAATTTTTTGCACACTGTGCCACTGGTACCATTGAACCATGCAGACTCCATCCAGAATGTAAAACAGTTTTAAATAGTATTTGAACCCTTGTCTCGTGAAGTGAGGCCCAGATTGTGCTCTCGATGGGGTGCTAGAGGATTGGCCAACCAACCGTACCAAGTTATTGGTGTAATTGCTGGGTAGGTAATGAGATGACTGGGGCTTTTCTCATTACTGCTTGGTATTGCAGACAAACTGGGCTTGCACGGGGGGGAGGTGAGGATACGGGGCAGTACTAACTAAGAACTGGGCAGCAGAGAATGAGGGTTTTAACTGATTCAGTGGAATGACAAGCTGATCAGTCTTTTGGATCATATTGACTTACTAGAAATGGACGGTGACTTCATATGATGGTGATGTATCTCAGTCAATGGCCATCAACCTTGGAATACGTTCTTGTCTTCATCACCAAACACTAAGAGCCTACACTTTGTTTAATCTCTGACACGGGGAAATGTGACACCTTGTATATTTTACTGCAACTCTGATCATTGGAGAGACTTGTAAACCTTCCTAAGCTTTGCAGTTGTTGCCATCACACTGGTCTAAAAAACAAATTAGCAAACACATATTAGTTCATTTTGATTCTGAAATGTTTTTTGGCTAAAATGGAGAGGATTCAACAAGCGCTGCAGATTCAGTACTGTGGCAGTTAAAACCCAAGTACCCTTGGGGCACATTCAGCATCAAGGCCTGGTTTTCTATGTTGAAAACATGCTCCATAAAATGAGGCCTGGTGTGGTGAAACTCTAGACTTGGCTCCTCCTCCGATCTCATAAACATCTGCACCCCAAGTCAGTTAGCGTCGCAGACCCACTTCCTGGTCTGTCTGATATCACTTGTGCTTTATCAGTTGTACAGTTCCTGTGGCTTAGAGAGCAGAATTCAGTGAAGTACAATGTATGAATTTGTCTTTCTTGTGGTCAGAGTTGACTGGGTCTGAAATTAGTTCAGCAGGGTGATCTTAATGCGACGTGGCTTTGCCAGCTGGTGAGTTTGAGGCTGCGCTCCTGTGATCGGTTACTTCCCCCTGAGGAGGCTGTGAGTGGGGCCTGTCCTGAGATGACTGCATTGCAGCTGAAGCCGTCCACCTCCATGTAGCACAGTCCTAGATCTGGACTCGGGCCAGTTTGTCAAATTCGACCAGATTAGCATCCCCAGATCAAACTCAGACGCTGGGCCCGAGTTGGAGGCCTCACGGTCAGGTGCAACAGGTTGTGTTACCGGCTAGCCAAACGCTTCTCACAAGAAGCACTTCTGTGTAGCTGTTAGCACTATGTCAGCAACCGTGCTTTGAATCCTCTGTAGGCCTAGTTATGTAATAGGAGGGGGGCAGATGGCTCAGTGGTTAAGGAGTCTGTCTTGGAGTCAATCCCGACTGTGCCAAATGTTGTGGTGTCCTTGAGCAAGACATTTACTCTTTAAGTTGGTCCAGGTTGGGTGTGCCTATACTTACTGTAATTTGCTCTGCATCTGCTAAGTGACATGCAATAATGAACAAAGGTATTGGTGGGTTTTTGTTGAGTATTGTAGACTGCATGTTTGGTGTGTACTTTGAGGTCACAAGCTACTTCTGGAATACTCTTAATTGTTCTTAGATGACAGCAAGTGATTATTATTATTATTATTATTATTATTATTATTATTATTGGTAACTTAGTGATTTGTTTTGGAAAAGAAACTTGGTGAAAGAAGTTTTTTTGTGAAGGTCCCAACAGAGCCTGGTTCAGGCCTAAACAGAGCCTGGTTCAGGCCTAAACAGAGCCTGGTTCAGGCCTAAACAGAGCCTGGTTCAGGCCTAAACAGAGACTGGTTCAGGCCTAAACAGAGACTGGTTTAGGCCAGAACTTACCTACCTGCGGTCTAAACCCTCTACAAAGCCACTAGGTACTGAGCAGTTTGGGGAGTAACTCTTCTCTCTAGGTGATATAATATGGATCTCCCTTTAGACACAAGAAATTGAAAATACATTGAATTTACACGTTTGTATTTTTTGTTCAATGGGCAGGACGTTAATGATGCCTGATATCTTATGTATGTTGATGTTTTTATTATATACCTAGTAATATTTGCAAATCTACACATTTGTTTAAGCTGACAATTCAGCATCTCGTAAAGCCAGTTGTTCCATTTTAAGGCGCAATCTTTAAATAATTATCTGTCTATAAACATCTATATAAATTTAAACTTTTCCAAGAACATTGCTGTGCTATTAGCATTTATAGTGTAGCTGTGTAGGGCTGAATGAATTGTTTCAATCGGCCAGCCTTAGTCTGGGAAACTGCACTAATTTCAGAGAATAAGATTTAATCATTTAGGGAATTCACACTCTTGAGATTGTATACTTCTCAAGAATATCCTGTGACTCATATTTGTTGCTGCCCCAAATGTTTTTATCTAAGGTTTGGTAGTGTTACGGTAGCACAAGGTACGCTAAAGTTTAGGTCCTAGATTAGAGGGGTGGTCTGATTTACCCCACCCTTGGCATTGTGGTTTCAAGTGTTTTGAATATAGCTTGTCCTAATGTGTCCTGAAAATATTCATTTTTTTCGTGTTGCTAATCAGTCCAATCTGTTTCTATTATGCCTCTTCCCCATAGAGGGTTTATTTGGGGAAGTACATTTTGATAATTGAAAGTAGTGGATTTTCTCAATAGCTCCTAGTATTAAATTTTTTTGGTTAATATTTAACCTTCTCTCAGCTAATGGGCTACATGCGAGGTCTTTAGTGTATTTGCTGAGTCTAGAACATGTCCACTATCATTAGTAGAGTAGAACCTTGAGACATCTGTTTAAAAAAAACAAAAGCCAATACCTTTGTTAATGTTACTGCTTGCTGCCAGGGAAGAGCCAAGAGTGGACAGACTTCCTCACTGTGTGAGAAGAACAAACATTTCATTCTGTATTCGCAGTTACCTTGGGCCCAATCAGAGAAGCACAGGAAAATACTGAACAAGCTGTGAGACTGACCAGAGCTCGCCAGGACCTTCTTTAGCTGCTCAGTATTCACTAGTGTTTATATTTAATCAAATGAAATTTCTTACATCATGGGACAAACATTCACATCTTTTAGCAGACACTCCTCCAAAAGGAATTTCAGTATGTACAGGGAAATCCCCTAAAGCCACACAGGGTTAAGTGCCTTGCTCAGGGGCACAATGACATTTGGCTCACTCGGGAATGGAACCGGCAATCTCGATTGCTTAAACACATTTCTTGAAATTTTGCCTCCTTTCATTGAAACTCTCAACACAAAAAACTCTCACCCAATTCCCCAAACTTCCTATTTCCAGGTCAAAAGGAAGTTCTGCACTGAAACCTTTCAATCTTGCGGAAAATCTAACCTTTGCCCTCAGACAGGACACACAAGTCCTCAAAAACACACACACACACACACACACACACACACACACACACACACACACACACACACTACAATGTAGTGTTACTTATCGGTAAGAAATCCGAAACGATACATAAAAACTGTAGTTGTTGCTTGAGGGTCTCCCCTTCAAAAACCTGTTTACATGAACACAACAAAGATACAACAAATGTATGTATATGTTTGCATTTTCTTCCTTAATGTACTGTACTCTACACCAAACAACAACAACATTCTGCTCTGCCCTCCCTCATAGTCACACCATGGACAAGGACATGGTACACTAGAGTGGCACGGATTTCATCCGAGACTTTGTCTCCTTGCCCTTCCTTGGTTTCGTCCTCCTTTGCCCCCTACTCCAACTCCTCTTCCTCGTCTCCGGTGTCCTCTTCCTGAACTGACTCTGCCCTTTTATCCATCTATTGAAGGCTTTGATTGGTGTGTCATCAATGTGTGTGTGCCAATTGTGCTCAATCTGTGCTGATTCGAGTGAACAATATTGAATGCTAGTGCTTTTTGAATGACCACATGGTGTAGGCGATGAGAAGTGAAGGGGTTCGTGTGTGGAGTTTTGCACTGACAGTTCATCAAATCTGACTCATGTTTCAAAACAGGGGAGTAGTGTTCATAGTTTGGGAATATGGGTGTGCTTTTTGATAAAGGGTGTTATGGTTGTGAAATTTATGTTCAAAAGCCTGGTTATAGTGTTTAAGGAATCGAGAAACTGTAATGCGTTATCTATCATAATCGCCATCGCTTTAACATTACAGAAAATCAGAGATCTGCAGAGTACCCTCTGCCATGAACTGAGGTAAAAAAGTCAAATCTCTCCACAATCTGTAAATTCGTGTCAACTGCCAAGACATGAAAGAAGTAATGTTCAGCTAACAGGTTATGGGTTCTATATGTAGTGTGACTAAATAGGGGAGGAGTTGAAAGGTGTTGTACAAAATCATATCATAGACTGCAGTTTAGTCCAATATTAACCAATTAGAGCATGGGTCTCAAACCGGTTCCACATAAGGCCTAGTGCAGGGCTGGCCAACCCTGCTTCTGGAGAGCCAACATCCTGTACGTTTTCACTTCAACCCTAATATAGCACACCTGAATAATTACCTTAAGGAAAGCTAAAACATGTTGCTCAAAACAAGGGTTGAAGTGAACTTACATGGTGGTCGCTTTCCAGGAACAGGGTTGGCCAGCCCTGGCCTAGTGTATGCAGGTTTTTACTTGTACCTGACTGATTGATTAGGTCACTAATTGGTTAGGATCTCCCCTCACCTGGCAGTCTAGGTCCTAATTGGGCTCTAATTGAAAAGAAAGACCAAAATCTATCATACACTAGGGCCCGTGTGAAACCGGTTTGAGACCCCCGAATTAAAGAATCAAATGCGTTTATGAATTGTCTAAATTGTTGCTTTACCCAAATAAATGCGTAGCAGTAAAGTACAATGCACTCTCATTCAAAACCTCCTAGAATAAATTAGGGCTAAAAATGTAAATATTATAGGAATTTTCTTAAGCAGAGTAAGCACTTAGGGTTAAATGCCTTGCTCAGGGGTGCATTTTCACTCTCCGCTCAGGAATCTGAATCAGTAGTGTTCCTTGACCCAAAATGGTATTCATTATTCAGTTTTCCCAGTTTTCTAACTTCCCAGTGAGGCCCTGATGGAGGCAGGCCCAGTGGGAATGAGTGTGAGGGATTGCGTCGTGGTGTGGGGGTAGGTCTGCTCTAGACTGGCTGCTACTGGGGTGACTGAGTTCACTCGGTGCATTCATACCACAGATGAGAGAACGTCAAGAAGGGAACAGTCTGTCAGTGACCGTTCACTCTAGGCCTTTGGCGCTAGAAAGAAGTCACCCGGAAATGGTCACGTCATACTAATATTACATTTTAAATCTGGAAGTCTTCCTTTCGTCTGAATCATAAATGCTTTTAAATTCGGAAAGCCCACAATGAAAACGAAACTGCAATTTCCTGTTGTCTTTTTGTGAGATTCTGCTCCGTTTCCTTTCACGTCCATTCAGTACAGTGTAGCCTGAAGTGATTTGTTGTCCCAGCAGGTAAAACAAGACCGTCTCAAAGCTACATTTACACACAGCCCAGTTTTGATATCACAATGCTCAAAAACAATTCTGGGAACACTCAAATCAAATATTGGGTCTTGATGAATGAAACCTATTGGAGATCAAAATCTTTAATGTAATCTTTATGGTCTGTGTGGCGTAGTGGGCTGAGTTGCTCTATTGCAGGACAGTCTACATCATGATAGTCAGTGGTTTGAGCCTGACTATGGGTTCTCCAGCTTCCCCCGAACCTTCAGAATGAAGGCAGTGCAAATAATTGGATTTAGGTCTGGGGAATGTGAGGGCCAGTCAATGGTGTCAATGAAGGCCATCATCCAGGAACTGCCTACACACTCTGGCCACATGAGGCCAGGTATTTTTCTGTACCAGGACAATAAGGAACCCAGGGCCCACTGCACCAGGGTAAGATCTGACAATGGGTCTGAGGATTTCATCTCGGTACCTAACAGCAGTCACCATTGAGTATCATTGCCTAGCACATGGTGGTCTGTGCGACCCTCCAAGGATATGCCTCCCCAGACCATCACTGACCCACCAGTCATGCTGAAAGATGTTGCAGGCAGCATAGCGTTCCCCATGTTATGTCCAGACTTCAGATCTGTCACATGCTCAGTGTAAACCTGCTTTCATCTGTGGGGAGAACAAGGCACCAATGGCAGCTCTGTCAATTCTGGTGTTCTCTGGCGAATGCCAATCGAGGTCATGTTGTAGGGCTCTGGCAGTGCTCCTCCTGTTTCTCCTCACACAAAGTAGCAGACACCGGTCCTGCTGCTGGGTTGATGTCCTTTTACTGTCCAGGTCTACTTGTGTAACCTGTCTTCTGGTATCTCCTACATGCTCTCGAGACTGTACTGTGAGACACCGCAAACCTTGCGACAGCTCGTATGGATGTGCCATCCTGGAGGAACTGGACTACCTGTGCAACCTGAATGGGCTGCAGGTACCGCCTTGTCCTACCAGTAGTGACAAGGAGCAAAACTGAATCAGTCAGGAAGGATAAGGACTAAGGAGAGCGCAATTGTCTGGCCAACACATGTAAAACCATTTCCTTTTTGGGGTTGTCTTGCTGTTGCCTTCAGTGTACCTGTTGTCACTTTAATTTGCACCACAACCAGTGACATCGATTCACAATAATAATTGCTTCCTAACTGGACAGTTTGATATCCCTGAGGTTTCATTGACTTTGTGTTATACTGTGGTGATTGTATGTTCCCTTAATTTTTTTTGAGCAGTGTATTTCTAAATTTTGTACATTTTCAACTGATCAAATTATGTGAACAACATCTGATGTTACAAAATATCGTGTGATCGGTCAATAGACTGGTTAGAATTGGCCTGTCTGTGTAAATGCTGCTTTAAAACATCCATAGAACTTTGAAGAATTAGACGAGATGCAATACAAATTTCAATATGACACCAATGGTTTGACACCAACCAGCCTACATGTTAGGTATTTTTATTTTTTACATTGACTTAAAAACAACAAGGAGGTGATGAAGGTAAATCAATATAAAAACTAGTACCCAAGCATAAGGTGTCTATAATAAATATAAAAGTAAGAACAGTCGGCGTAAAGAATTTGAGAACATTGTGATCGGTTTATAACTTGTAGTATTTTTGCAGTAAGCCCTCTCAGGTTAACTTCTGTGACTGACACTCTTGTTAGTATCTACGTTGAAATGTCCATATCAGTCGTTAAGAGGCAGATTGGATTATTTGTGCAAATACACAGCTCTGGAAAAAAGAGACTACTACAAAATCATCAGTGTCTCATCAGTGTTTTACTATTGATAGGTATGTGTTTGGGTAAAATAAACATTGTTGTATTCCATAAACTATTTATGTTTGCCCCAAAATCCAAATGCAAATATTGTCATTCAGAGCATTATTTTTTGCAGAAAATGACAACTGATCAAAATAACAAAAAACATAGTGTTGTCAGACATTGAATAATTCAAAGAATAAGTAAACTAGGTTCATATTCATTTTTATACACAGTAACTGTGTAACTTTGTGGAAAACCAAAAAAAACTGAACTGATATTTCGTCTTGACAGCAGTTGATATCTGTTCTTCTATCATAACAGTAGACCACACACTCAGAGCTAATGGGAATGTCAGTCTAATTAGTCTGTCTTATCTGTGGTGAACACATTATAGGTAACCACCCTATCAGACTGTGACAGATTGTCTTGACAAGCCTGATCTGTTGGAACAAACTCCCATTCCTTACTCTAGCTATTACACTGGGACAACTGTTTCACATCTATGAAGCGTCAATTAGCTTCCACTGTCACATTCTCCAGACAGGTTTCTTTCCACTGGAAAACTAGTTGAAGTAGCTGAGTCACAGCTGTCCTGACCAGTAGGTGTTTCTTATTTTTTATGAATATTAGCTTTATTTTACCAGACAAGTTGACTGAGAACACTCTCATTTGCAGCAATGGCCTGGAGAGAAGTTGGAGGGAGGGAATGAATGAGCCAATTGAAAGCCAGGGATGATTAGGTTGCCATGATGGTATTAAGGCCAGATTGGAAATGTATCCAGGACACTGGGGTAACACCCCTACTCTTACAAATATTGTCGTATCTTTAGTGACCACAGAGAGTCAGGACACCCGTTTTAATATCCCATCCAAAAGACTGCACTCTACGCAGGGCAGATGTCACCTTCACTGCCGTGGGGCATTGGGAATGGTCTTTTGACCAGAGGGAAGAGTGCCCCCTTCTGGCCCATCCAACACCACTTCCAGGTTCTCCCATCCAGGGCAGACCCAACTCAGACCCTGCTTAGCTTTAGAAGCAAACCAAAAGTGGAATATAGGGCATTGACAGTAACTCCTGCTCCAAACATGTTGTTCAGTTGGCAGTTTTTTCTTTGGTCAAAGGGCATCGGCTGAGTCTTGCACAATGGCCCCGTGGTGTGTGTGTGTGCGTGCATGCGTGCGTGCGTGTGTGCACGCGTGTGCACGCGTTCACTGGCTTTGCTTGTTTTTCCACTGCCCATTATATGTTTGCTTATATGATAAGAATAAAGGCCGGAAACTATTTCAGCAGCTCCACACTGTGTTTTGTTCCTAGGTGGGGGATCCTCAAGTGCGTCTTGTTAGGGCTGTGGTGCTAGTCTGATGCCGGTAGGGGCCCGGGCAGAGATCAGACAAGCAGATCAGCTCAGGAGTCGATAGATTGGCTACAACCACACTGATATCTCTATTAGCTTCTGTTAGTTCACGAACCTTGTTTATTTCCGAACAACACAAATACGACTGTAATATGGTTGGCAAGATATCAACTGTCTCCTGAAGTATAATACTTAGCCATTCTGGGAATATTATAATATAGGCCTGATTACGTAGGGTCAGGCCTGTCAGGTTTATTTTTCCATTGCAGTCATTGTGTGTACAGTATGTACCGGTATCTTATCATTAATATGTTTACAAAATGTTTTCCTGATCACAGCTTCCTCTTTCTGTAGGAAACCTCTTAAGGTTTTTGTTTTTGTTTTTCCCCCAGTACAGGTGTGGAATGTGCTGTGTTTAAAAAACAGTCTATTGCCAAAAGGGCATTGTAGTTCACAGTGTTCGTTAAAACGTTGATGATGACTTCTGTCTAATCATGAATGTACTGGATTGGCGAAAAATACTGTAGGTTATTAAATATCATAATTTGAAGTTTAGACCACAGAATATGTTTGCTTTTGTATTGTTCAATGCCCGGAGAACAGTCATACCCCTCTTAACCCAGAAACCTGTTTACAGTCATTCATAAACTCAGATTTAGAAGTAGTTTGTTTAGTGAGGCAGATTAATTTCATATCTGACATCCCAACAGGCTCTGTGAGCTGTGACATGCTGCTCTCACACTGAGGGGCACTGTGGGGTGTCTGTGAGCCTAACCTTTATCTCTGTCTCTGTCCCGCAGCCTGGGTGGGCTCCTTGTCCATGGGAATGATCTTCTTCTGTTCCCCAATCGTCAGCGTCTTTACAGACTTGCTGGGCTGCCGGATGACGGCCGTGGGCGGCGCTGCCCTGGGTTTCATGGGACTGTTGGCGAGCTCCTTTGTCAAGTCAGTACTTCTATCGCTACCATCCTCTTCTATCGCTACCTTCCTCTTCTATCGCTACCTTCCTCTTCTATTGCTATCCCCCTCTCTTCATAAACTGTACTGACAGAAATGTTTTTAGGCTTAGGTTCTTCCTGAAAGTGTGTCTTTGTGTGCATGTCTTTGTGTGCATGTCTGTGTGGGTGTATGGGGGTTTGTGCGTGTGCGTGCGTGCGTGTGCGCGCGCTTTTACGTTTGGGCATGTGTGTGTTTGTGTGATAACAAGATTAATGGGCTACAACACTTTCGAATCACTTTGTGATGGCACACTGCCAAAGCCCCAAACATTAATCTACGTGGCACAGCCACACTTAGACACCATACCTACTGAGAAATACAGTACACAATAATTTCTGTAACACCTGAAATGGTGTTTATTTCATCAGTAAGGTGTGAAGGGCTGTTGTATGGCCAATATACCATTAGAGCTGTTCTGAGGAACAACACATTAGGGAATGCCTGGATACAGGACTTACCCACTAAGCATCAACGTTGAATAGACGTTAAAATGACAACTTTCAAATGATTTTGTTCCGTATGCATTGTGTATTTATTTAGGGAATATTGCCTTTTACATCACAGTAGGAAAACATCTGGATCCAGTCTCTTCATGTTGACTGTTTAACTAAGTGTAATTCTACCTATATCCAAACACAATGTAGTTCATTTGACTCGTATGTATACATCAAAGGTGGATATTTACTTGAGTAAAAGTACTTTTCTGAGTAACTCTAAGTTCAAAAATTTTGGGAAGTCCCTACTTAAGATCAAATTGATCAGGTAAAGGGAGTTCACATCTTACCAGTGACCATGATTGATATTTCCTTTAATCTTTCTATTTGTTTTATAGGTTACTGATAAGATATTAATTCCCTTTACCTAATCAATTTGGTCTGAAGTAGGAACTTCCCAAAACGTGTGAACTCAGAGTTACTCAGAAAAGTACTTTTACTCAAGTAAATGTCTACCTCTGGTATACATTAACTGGCTATAATAAAAGGAGTAAACACAGCTGATAAAAAATCACCTGGACAAAGTGGATGTAAAATGATGGTCAGCTGCTGCACTGCTGGTTTGCTTCTAAAGCTAAGCAGGGTCAGGACTGGTTAGTCCCTGGATGGGAGACCATTGCAGCTTGAAGTGGTGTTTGAAGGCCAGTAGGTGGCACTCTTCCCTCTGGTCTAAAGATAATTCCCAATGTCCCAGGGCAGTGATGCCCTGCATTGGGTGCCGTCTTTCAGATCGGACAGAAACTGGGTGTCCTGACTCGCTTTGGTCACTAAAGATCCCATGGCACTATTCGTAAGAGTAGGGGTGTTAACCCCGGCGTCCTGGACAAATTTCCAATATGGCCCTCATACAATCATGGCAACCTAATCATCCCTATCTCTCAATTTGCTCATTTATTCCCCCCTCCTCCCCAGGCCGTTGTTGCAAATGTGAAAATGTTCTCAGTCAACATGCCTGGTAAAGTAAACTAATGGTTATAGATGTGACCATAACAGAATAACCTCAGTAAGCAACACACAAACACACTGGGAGATGACACCTTCTGGATGTCGTTAGTCGACCCAGGACTGAGAGTTCACTGCAGATCAGTCATTCTAACCATACAGTCAGAGTTTGCCTTGCTCACGTGTATCAATCTGACCTGAGGACCTGGCCTTTTATTAGCAAGTAGTCACTCATCTATAATATCAACTCCCATCCGATCGCGTTTCTCCCCTCTGACCTCACAGTTCCCTGGGTCTGATGTACTTCACATACGGCATTGTGTTCGCCACCGGCTGCTCCTTCGCCTACCAGCCCAGCCTGGTGATCCTAGGGCACTACTTCAAGAAGCGCCTGGGCCTGGTCAACGGCATCGTGACTGCCGGCAGCTCCGCCTTCACGGTCACCCTGCCTTTCCTCCTCTCCGGCCTCCTGGACAACGTGGGCATCAAGATCACCTTGCGGGTCCTCAGCATCCTCATGTTTATCCTGATGCTGGCCGGGCTCACCTACAGACCCCTGCTCCCCAAGCCCGTCGGCAGCACCAAGGCAGGCAGCCGCTGCCCGCCCTTGAGCAAGGTGTTTAATGTCAACATCTGGAAGTCTTTGGGCTACCGGATCTGGGCCTTCGGCATCCCCGCCGCACTCTACGGATACTTTGTGCCTTACGTTCACCTGGTGAGTTGTTGTTGTTGTTGTTGTTATTATTATTACTTTTTTGAAGGGGCATGTGTATGATGTATGTGTGTGTACGTACTGACGTTTAGAAAACCTCCATGAAGTTTAAACCTCATCATAGACACATGGTAACGTGTGGTGTTTTATTTAATGTATTGCGTGGTGTGCAGTCCTTTATCTGCCTCCAGATGGGTTTGGGGCAGTTGGTTCTAAGTAATTAATTTGCACTATCCATTTGCACAGTTATGCTTAAGTGTTACTTACTCAATTGTATTTGCCTTGCCACTTTACATACCAATTAATCTACCTCTCTAAGGTAGACTTCTATTGCACTTACTGTACATATACTAACATCGTTTAGTCTGAAGATCTGCACCTTGTGTAATTTGTGTAATCCATGTGCAACATCGACATCTTGCACCTTTTGCGTTTATCTTGGCCAGGTCGCTGTTTCATATGAGAAACTGTTCTCAATGTGGCCATCTGGTTAAATAAAATAAACTCAGCTAAAGGGGTGAGGGGGACAATGGATTCCCATAGGTTTAAAAACTCACATTAGTGTCAGTTTTGATTACTCGTAAAGCTGACGAACGAGGAAGGATGTTTGTTTATATGGAATTTTTGTTTCAAGTTTTTGAACTGCTGAATTTCTGATTAATGGGAATACTAAGATATAAAATACAAGTATTGCCTATCTATCAAATTGGACTATTAATCTCTGATACCATAACATTGTTAAATAATGAATGAATACTGATTAGTACCTTATCACTCTAAGCCTATAGTATACTGTAAACAGCATGTCAAAGCTAAAAATTGCAGGATATCTTGACTAAATCTAAATGTAGATTTATTGTCAATACTTTCCTAATATTTTGTAAACAGTAGCTGAGATGTGCACCAGTTAAAGTATTTCATAGCAGAGCCTCACTGTAGTTGAGTGGGCTGTGGTGTGTAAATATGTCTGGGCGGTTCGATTTGGGGGAAAAAAACAAACCCTGTTTCAGCCGGGGCAATGTTACATAAACACATTCATATTATTGCAGTATTGTACACCGTTCACAGGATGGGAAAATATCATTTTTGGAAGAACATATTCTCGAGGGCTAGAGAAGAGCTGCCTGTTGTTCAGCGGGTCACTGTTTATTTGGACAAGATTACTGTGTTATTGGAGGAAGGTCACTTTCCTCTGCGCTTTCCTATGTGTTATCCGGAAACTTCTCCAGTGTATGCTACCCGGGTTGAGCAGCGACGGACGCTGTTGGTGTCCATCCCTAGACCTTCTGCCACCAAGAACACCAGGATGAAAGCGGCGTCCAGGTGCGAAAGCCTTGGTGTTTAACCTTCCAGGAAGGGAGTGCTCAATTCAAAGTGTACAATGACCAACTGAACCAAAATAAGCTAGCTGTTTTTCTTTTCCTTGTCTCTGTCGTCCTTCTCAAAATGATGAGTTCAGCCGTTAAACTGCCACAGCCTGAGTATTGTGTGCGTTTTCCTGTCAGCTAAACATTGTGAGGAAAGAAGCTTTCCCAAGGACACTCCCATGTGGAATATATATTAAGCTGAGTTGTGATTAGCGTTTCGCATACTTATTTGTTTGTAGAGGCAAGAGAAAAGCATTGCCAAGGAACTAGAAAAGCATTATCTAGTGTTATACTGTGAATGTTCTGCAGGATATGTAGGGGTGCCAGGTTTTTCAGCGGTTAGGAAGACAGACTTGTAATCGGATGTTTTTACCATTTTAAGTGGGCCAAACATTGTTTTGTCCTTGCACTTTGTCCTAAATTGCTCCATGGGGATGTGCCTGTACTTCGCTATGGATAAGAGTGTCTGCTAAATTAAATGTGTGAAGACAATGCTGGTGTCTCTGTGTGAGGGGGGGATAATCGGATAAGATCGGGCGCCTGTGTGTTCTATTGAGGAAGTATAGTTGCTGTTTCTGTAATCCTTCTGTGCTTGAGCTGACTAAAGGCTTTTGTTTTGGCCGAGCAGTGTAGTAAGAATTGGATGACTGGTTGGAGGAACCATGTGAGCGTCCTTTAACATCCCATACCTGTTATGAAGTTGTGGAGCTGCCACTAAAGGCAGGGTCAGGTAGAATTGGACTTGACCGATTTTGGGAGGGGAGAAAAATGGGTAAAATATTTCTTGATTTATTTATAAATTGCAATTATATTAAAGACAGACTGGCGTTAGCCCAGGCCCTTTGTGAAATGGCAAAAAATGCTCTGAATAATGTAGGAAGTAGTTTTCTCATCTGAACTGCTATTTCTGATCTTTAAAGTATCAAGAAATGCATGACCTTTAGTATTTGAAAGCTGGTTGCTAAAAGACAATATCGTTTTGTTCTCACTCTGCAAAAGGTTGAGACAGAGTACCTTTTTAAACAGTCCAGTGACTATCATTTTGTTTTGGTTGACAAATGTAGCATTGAATATGGATGGTACAATTGCCGGTCTTGATTGTAATGATGACATACCTTAACCAATTTCAGAAAGCCAATGTTGAATCAAAGTAAAGTGGCAGAAGTGTTTCCATAACCCATTTAGGCAAGAGTGCCATAGCAGTGATGCAAATTGAGATGTACATTTAAAAAAACTGTGAAGGTCTTAATTTTCTTAATAATCTGAAAACAACCCTTAGACAACAGAATAATCCAACCCAATTGGATGGATAAACAACATTTTTCTGACATCTGCTGTTTCCATCAGAAATTATACAGTAATTGATTTCATTGAATAAACCTGGGTCAATGGAAATCTGTGGTGAACTTTCTGTGGTGAATTTTTAACTCCATCCACTTAGCAAAAAACAAACAAACCCATTTAGGTGGATGTTACAGAGATGCCAGCTGCTGGAGAACGTCTCTGGTCTGGCAAGGGCTATAATTAAGCTTTCTGTTGTTGTCTGGCTGAGCAACAGTTGGAATTATTTCAAAGCAATATCCCACTGTTTCCTAATGTCTTTGAAATCTTAACTTTAGTAGCAAATATGCAGTATTAAATCTTTCTACACAGATTATTGTAATTACAAATGTTAAAAAACAAAACATTGTGGGGGGCGGTGTATTTTCTCTATTCCCGACGGGTACACCTGACGGGTACACCTGACGGGTACACCTGACAGGTCAGTAAACGGTAGGTCACATACAGACGACGGACATTCCAGGGTGCTGGTGAATACGTGACACAATCCCACCGTGCCTTCCCTTTCTACACAAAGTCCACTACTTTAAACCAAGGCCATAGGGTGCATGTTAATATCTTGTTTGGGACACAAAGTCAATAGAGGTATTTGGTTAACTTTTTTTGACCACTTTTTAATTCATTAAATCGAAATTTGCTATCCCATCATGTAAAAATAAATGTGTTGTGATCAGTGGCAAGTGGGAAAAGCATTCAGTTCAGAAACATATATGTGTGTTTACTCACTGCACGCATGGGCTTTTTTCATATTGCTTTGAACACAGTGGGCCCATGCCCATGACATTAACCTTCCTAGTAAAGGTCGAGGCACGTACACGCGCTCGGTTGCCACTCCGATGTGAAAGGGGTATCAACTAGGCAATCTACGCTGGATTGTTTTTGCGATTCAACCAGAGGATTCGCTAGTTGCTAACAGTCGGTGGTCCTGAAAACACAGCATGAGGTGAGCTAGCGATCTGAGGTAAACTGAACCAGGCCAGCGCAAGCCCTCCAATTGGTGCAGTATGCCTTAATAATTTAAGACATTTACAGGCTAGATCATGACCTGCTAGACCCTATTCTGAAATTCTGCCTTCAGCCAGGGTGATTTACACAACAATGTAGTACTAAAAGTGTCTAGGTTAAATACTCAACAACAGATTTGATTTCGTTCATCTTGTCTTCGACCCGGCAAACATTTGGTTGTGGTTGCAACATTCTCACCCAGGCGCTGTTATGACCCTAGTTTGGGAAACACCCCTACATGTTGATTAGCTCATTGAGTAAACTGGGGATGAAAAACTTAAAATAATCCACACTAAACATAAAAGCCAGTTATTACTGTAATTTTGCTGATTGTTCATTACGACTAGTAGCCTTAGCAGAGATCCGAATTGAGATGTACATTTAAAAAAACTGTGAATGGGTAAATTGATGGCTACAGCAAACTATTATTAATAGTTTACTTTAGTAGCTTAAATTATATCAACAGCACAGTGTTATAAATGTATGGCCATTACACCAATTCTGGCAATGTTGGAAAATAGATTTTTGTGCATATTGCTAACTCTGTCTTGGCCTGCCAGTCGACTAGAATCAAACCAGGGACACGTGTTAGTAAGTTGCTAGCTGTGGTGTAGAATGCCCCGTCATCAGACTCATGATGCTGTCTAGTCAGACTCAGCACTTCCTACGACAAGTGTGAAGCAATGGCAGATGCATGACTGATGCATCCAGATTTTACAGGTTTGAGGGTTAAAGTTCACCGTTATTACAGTTATCAGATTGTTCTGTTCTTGAAGTCAGCCATTTTGATTAGTGTGTTCTGAAATATGAAGGTTCCTGTAACAACAGGCATAGTTAATGTGACAGTTTTCTGTTTGAGGTAGTAAAATACAGATTTATAATTCTTTTCATTTTTTTTACATAGTTTATTCTAGGACGTCTGTGTTCCTTTAATTTGGATAAATACCGTTATTTTAGGCAATAAAGAACATGTATCTTGTGTAAGGACATTCCTGTGTGTTTACGATGGTGATAAAAGCACAGGACATCTGTATCATTGAAACCCTTTAACCTGTTGCTGTAGCATAGGCCCACAGGGCATACTAAGCAATCAAGCCTGAATTCACTGCTGCTATGTCAGACTGGAGCATCCTGAGCCCACACTGGGCCGTCTGAAGGTCAGGTCCCCTGGGAGACCTCAGGCTAGATGAGCTGGTGTTTAATGCTGCCATTTAAGACTGCACAGTGATGGGAGCTCCAGTCACACTCACACACTGCTTGACCCTACCCTGCCGGGCGCATGCAGCCTCTGGAAATACCTGTAGGAAACATCTAGGAGACCCTTAATAACGGCTGTTGCTGTATAATGATAAATAGTCAGAGGAGCGATTAAAGGTCGGGGGGGTACTGGGAATAGAGGTTCTCCGATTGGAAGGTCTGAGGGGGGGTGTAAACTGGGATAGAGGTTCTGATTGGTGGGCAGAGGCAGGAAGGTGTCCCTGGAGGCTGGAGCAACTGGTGGTTCTCCAGGACACGGGCCTCCCAGGCAGCGACCGAGCTCACCGATTGGTGCCCCTCAGTAGGCGGGAACCGAATCAGCTTGGACCCACCGACATCTGGGCCTCATTTTACGGGCTCTTATAGTCGCGACCGCACCCGTGGCCTCTGGTGTTTGTGATTAGGCCATTTTCCGTGCATGTATTTTCTGCTGAATAATGGCTGTTGTAAATACAAGGTATGTGGAACTGTGAAGGGACTGGGGGGGTTGGTTTTACATGAAACGTGTCAATGTAGAGTTTAGGGACGGAGTGGCCTGCCTGGGACACGCTTCATGATACCTGAAACAAGACCGCTAGTTAGCCACCTTAGCCTCCCCCGTGACAACTGCAAACATGCATACCATGGTTTACCAGCCCTTTTACCAGGAGTGCTAGTCTAGATCCCATTAACTAAAGATCCCCTGACCATCCTTCCAGCATGTTCTCTACAAAATGTTTTCTGTTCTAGGTTCTGAAGATGCTTCTTCTCATTGTATCATGACTGTTATTAGATAAACAAATACATACGTCTGTAAGTCTTCTGTCTGTGTTCCAGTAGGTGCGAGTTGCTGTTCCTATTATGGCAGCTGTGTTCTAATGTTACTGAGCCCTCATACTGACGTTTTTTCCTCTTCGCCCCTTCCTAAAGATGAAACACGTCGAGGAGCGGTTCGGGAAAGACGCCAACAAGGAGGTTCTGCTGATGTGCATCGGCGTCACGTCGGGCATCGGTCGCCTCATCTTCGGCCGGGTGGCTGATTACGTACACGGAGTCAACAAGGTGTACCTGCAGGTAAAGGCTGCCAACATCCTGATCAGGCAAATTACACCGTACTACTCCAGCAGTACAGACAACAACCGTGGTCCCTCTGAGGTGAACCGTGTCGAAACGAAGGTGAAAACAATTTGACGGCCGTAGTGTTCTCAGTTGACGCAATGTTGTGATGTGGCTCCAGGTGTCTTCGTTCCTGGTCATCGGCCTGATGTCCATGATGATTCCGCTGTGTAACGTGTTCGGGGGCCTCATCGCCGTGTGTCTTCTCATGGGCCTGTTCGACGGATGCTTCATCTGCATCATGGCACCCATCGCCTTTGAGCTGGTGGGCTCTCAGAACGTGTCCCAGGCCATCGGATTTCTACTGGGCATGATGTCCGTTCCCATGATGGTGGGGCCTCCTATTGCAGGTAAAATGGACTATCTAGATTGCGTTGCAATTCGTCATGCTTCTCCACTTGGGGAACTTCTTGTTAAAGATCTAATGCTTTGAGTTTGATGAGTAGACGTTTGCAAGTAAAGCATTCAGTCGAAGGGTGTAGGTTTGGAATGTGGGCCCACTCTATCAATGACCATGAAACTGGAGAGCTAAACTCCTTTAAACCCAGTTTTAACTAATCTCATTCAGCTATCAAACAAACTCCTTGCACGAATCAGATTCACTAGATTGAGTTTGGAGTAACACCCCTCAGGATGCTAGTTCTCAACAAACAGGGTTGGAATGCGTAACGCTACAATGAAAGTTCAGTTAGCTGCTTGGTTATTTTGCACTGGTTGAAGATTTGAACGATGCCCACATTGTATAGTACATGAATGCTTTTCACCTGCTGGATTTGAAAGACTGTTTTTCTACAACCGTCTAGTGCCACCTGGTGGTTTTAAATGCACTTTGAGAGTGCACTGGTAAAAGTATATTCATTTTATAGTCTTTGGTTCTGTGAAAGTAAAGGGCTTATGTATTATAACAACACATAATTAAGTTCTGACAACATTACACCTTCTGCAATTACAACTTGTTTTAAGATGCATTATGATTTTGATACTTGTATATAACAATTATATAATGTACCCTGTAACCAATTAATGCAGGGTTGCCAACTCTCACACATCTGGCGTGACTCTCACGCTTTCAGCATCAAAGAAAAAATGTATTTCCATTCAATTATTTGTTTTTTGCATAAATCTGGGTTTATACTTAGTAAACAAGGACTGACAGTTTTAAATTAGGGTTAGGTTTACAAAAATGTTCTCCGGGCGTGCACACACTGAAATTGTACAGAGTCTCACGCCAGCCAAAGTCCCAAAGTTGGCAACCCTGTCAATGTGAACTTCACCTCTAGAATGTAATGTGCATCGATATCCATTAATGCATGTCGAGTTCTTGCTAACCTAAATGTTATTCTTATCTAGACGAGCGAACCCTGTTTGCACAGTACTACAGATAAGGCAACTGTTGTTCTTAGATTGTCATTCCAGGAAAACAATGGAAATAAAATGGTAGAAACAGGATGTCAGCCTGTAGAGGATCAGGAAACAACCAGAAGGGGGATGGAAAAGGGGTCTTGAGTTAATCCACGTCTTCACTGGACACTGAAATACTGTTCTGTTAGTATTAAAAGAGTAGGTTTTGGAAAGACTAGTCACCCCCGCTCTCATAAGACTCCCTAGTGCTTGGATCTGTAAGGACCAGGATGTGGTTGGATGTTCGAGGGTTACACCCTCAGGTGGAGGGGCTATTACTAATCAATGAGCTTCAGAGTTGAGCTTGTTTCGTCGTTAGGACATTAAATGTCTCGTAATGAACCACTAACGCGGTAATAATTTCATCTTTTTCTGTGTCTTTCTGTTCCTCATTCCGTTATGTCCCTCCCTCGCTCCTTCTCCAGGGTTCCTGAGGGACAGGTTAGGTAACTACAATGTGGCCTTCTACCTGGCTGGAATCCCTCCTATAATCGGTGGGGCTGTGCTGTGTCTAATTCCCTGGGTGGAGGCTAGACGAATTAGGAGAGAGAAAGAGGAGGCAGCCAAGGAAAATATGCTGGAGCACAAGGAGGAGAGTGGGTGTAAAGGAGAGGCTCTAGTATTGAAGACGGAAGAATGCGATTCTGTCATCTGAGTCTTCCAAAACAAGGGACACCCAGTAATACACACATACAGACAGTTCACAAGCACTCCAAGGTGCACTAACTTGGAACTGCTAATTTAATGAATTTTTTTATGATCCAAGTATAGATACAATAGGTAGGCAATTTCCTGTTAATGTTTAAATAATCTTTTTTAATGGCTACTTTGCAGAAGAATGTGAGGAAAGTTGTGAAGTAATAATACATATCAGTTATACTCATAGATGCTCAACATACACATTGAACGTGAATGTGATCTTGAAGAGTTATGCATCAGTGCTTTCCATCAATATTCCAGATGTTTAATTTACTTGAGGTTAAAATGAAACATGTACAAGGGAACACTTTAATGGGGTGCTTTTAGTTAAGAAAATCAGCTCCAGTCTCACTAGCCCATTCATGTTTTCAATGTGTATTCTTACCTGGCAACCAAGAACATTAATGTAGTAGGATAAAATGTCCAACACAAGCTTGAAAATTATTTTAGACATTGCAGTATTTCCAAAGAAAACACTAACTAGATTTGTTTTTAAAATCTATTTGCAATCAACACTGACTAAATTGATCATACGGTCAAAAAATTATATTTCTCAAGTGACTTGGAAAAATTATCTTTGGGTGTTTTATACTATCTTAAAACATGCCAAGATTGTAAATGTTTAAGGGAATTTTTCAGTTATTGTTTTGGTGAGGTATGACCTGCGCATACAATATCACTTCAAAGAAGTGCTTTATGGGATAATGAGAAGGGGGGTTTGGTTATTTCTAGTGCTTTTAGGATTTACTTTTTTCATAGTTTGAAAGGTGCCAAAGTCTCACGAAAGATCAGCTTGAAGGACAATTACAGAAGTTGTGACCTGAATTAGGCATGACTTAAAGTTAAGCTTGATTTAGTTAGGAAGTCTGATACAATATAGATTTGATGCTATTTTAGCCTGCTGTACACAGTGCCTGGAGTCCATTTCAGTGTTCTAACATCAGAAGTACTATTGTCAGTTTTGTATACATAGTTTAAAGCTTGCACAGGAAAGCATCCTAAACTGAGTGTTTGCTTGTCTGTCTATGAAACCTGAGGGAAGAGGATCTTCAGTGTTGATTTATAGGGAGTGATTTACATGAATATGAATGACTGAATATTATGGATAGGCTGAATTTACAGAGCACATAGTCAACCAATCTTAAACTTTTTGCATACGTTTTAATTTTAGTGGGCCTACACTGTCCAATATACCTGGGATACGAACTCCATTAATTTTCTGGCCAACATGACCATCAGTCAAGTTGGTCGAAGTTATTCTTTGTGCTAAGTTCGTTAACATATTGTCAGGAAAATATATTTGTTTTATTGATCATATTTTTCACATTTGTATTTATTTTTTTCAAGAATTTCTTTAGCGGCTGATGTCATACCATCATTGTGTGTCGGCCTTTCCCATAATATTTGATTTATTGCAGAAGAAATGTTCCAACCTTTTGTATTGATTCTTTTGGGTGTGACCTTGAAATGTAAAAGAAATGGCGTATTAATTACAGCCAGGTCTTTTTGCCAAAGCACCACCCTCAGGATAGCTTTTTAGGCTTTTCAAATGTTTTATGTTTAAAATTATCCTCTGCCATTTTAAAAATCATTGATAATTATGAAGATTGTTTTTGGAGCACCTTGGAACCCACAAATTTACCAGTGAAGGATTTTGACTCGACAATCACTTGACCACTGAGCATGCAGAAAAGTCATGACTTTATCAAGATCCAAACTATCCAGATTTGTGGGTAATTTTTTCTTCTCCAAGGCAAGTCTGGTGACACGATCTACCTCAGATGTCATGCAAATGTCTGGTATTTCCTCTTAGCAGTCATTGGGAGACACGAGGTTCTAAGCACAATAAAATGTGTCCGTCATTAGTGTTTGGGCAGCATTTCCCTACATTTCCATTGTACTGTATGTCTTTCTAAATGTAAAATAGTTTTACAGCCCCTAAGTCTGCTTTTAAGAGATTGGTTGCTGCCTGTCTGTACCAGAAAACAGTGTTTGTGTTTAAGAATAGCAGTGTTTCAGGGGGATTTTGTGACCAGGGAAATGCTAATAAACCACAAAAGATTATATAAGATTATATTTGTTGTCTATGCTTCCGAGTTGTAAACTTTGATTATTAACCCTTTCTATTTTTGCTATTAATTGGATAATATACATGTCACAAGAAGTGCTTAGCAGATGTTTTGTTTCTAACCAGGAAATGCCTTTCAAATATGCAATGTCAAATTATATAATTGTATCAAGTTTATATTTTAATGTTGTGCTATTTTCATAATTTGTCGTAATTCCTTTTTTGTCATCAGACATATACAGTACATAAGTTTGAAAATCATCATTGAAAGCCTCAGGTAAATTCCTAAAAATTGCACCTCTGTAAGGTTTACTGAGAGACCTGTTTGCCATATACAGCATATTAATGTTTTAGCAGAATTATTGCTAAACTGATATTCTCTCGTGCAGAATGAATTTCTTGCCATCCAAAGAATTTTGTTGCTTTTTGGGAATGTCCCAGTATTTAGTGCAGATGACGAGAATGTAAAGATGAATCTATGCATGTTCATTTTTTGATATGTTCATTTTTTTTGGTTAAGTGGCTAAAGACCAAAATTAAACATCCTATTGTTTAAAATTGTATAATAACATATTTCTACTAGGTTATATTTTGTTAAAACATTTGCTGTACACACATAATTCGGGATATATTGATGCCTAATATAGAAGTCATAATACCACTCTGCACTTATGACAGTATTCTCTTTTTTTGTTTTAAAGAAAAATATCACATTTGCTTTCAACTCATTATTGTTCTTTTTCTCACAGAGAAAAAGAAAAAGGTATTTCTTTAAATGTACATGTTGTTTATTACCGATCATTCAAATTTCTCATAGCTTTATCTACTAATTTAAGCATGTTCTTATTTGTTTTTTTAATTGCATGCTTTCTTTTTATAATTTGAATGTATATGTAACAAGTCATAGTACTATGTACAAATGAAATTAAAATACATATTTTTTAAAAATAAGAAGCTTTTAAGTACCATGAATTATTGCTAATATTGTACAATCTTTGGTAACATTATTCCACCTGGTCTCAGAGGCTAGACTGTAATTAGTATGATCGCTTATGTTGATTGGTTTCACTCCAAAAGACATTTGTAAAAGAGGATCATTTATGAATTTGCAAATACATATGTATGTGTGGAATTTTCTAGAAGGTTTTATAATTAAGTTTGTTTAATGCTGAATTGTTACTACAATCATGTTCGTCAAACTGATGTTTACCCTTTTGTAAAAAACCAAGTTAATATTCATGCGCCTCATGTTTTACCTTCTGAAATGTTAACGTTCTTACAAATACAGTACCATGTAGAAGTCTAAGGCACAGCTAAAAAAAAATGGAAACCAGAAGTGCTCTCAAAAATTAAGAAATGTAGTCTTCAATATAAAACAAATACTATAAATAGCAGTAAACAATTAATAAAAATGCTATATTTGGTGTGAGCGCCTGTGATGATTGCGGAGTCAGAGGCTGTAGCTGTCACCAGTGTTAGGCAAAGTTACTTTCAGGATTACTTTTCAGTTACTTGATGAGTTCACAAGTTTTGGGAAGTGCCTAATTAAGACAAAATTATCAGGTAAATGGAGTTAATATCTTAACAGTGTATAAAACAAATAGAAAGAGTAAAGAAAATATCAATCATGGTCACCAGTAAGATATGAACTCCATTTACATGATCATTTTCTCTCAATTAGGGACTTCCCAAAACTTGTGAACTCATCAAGTAACTAAAAGGTAATCCTAAAAGTAACTATGCCCAACACTGGCTGTCACATACATAGAGGGAGTGAAGCCAGGCGAAAACAAGTGCTAAGTTGAAAAAAATATATTTAATGAGAACCTACTGCAAAATAAGAGAAGTATCGCACTTTCAGCAAGAACACCAGTAACGTGGACTACAATAGCACAAACAATGGCTGATACTACAAAAAGTAAGTTGGAGTTCTAAATCAGGGGTTTCCAAATCCTTCCATAGAGGGCCTAATTTATGCTTATTTCATTTAAACAGGATTAGATCACAGATTGTGTTAACCGAAATGGGGTTCACAGCCCTAGTAAAACAAAGTATATTGAAATTGTACTTTAGTATTATACTTCTAGTATACTTATGTTTAACCATAAATGTGTATTTAATATATTTAAGTATATTTGAAGTATACTTTCAAAATTCACATACCAAAATAATATTAGAAGTATATTTAGGATAAATAAAATACATTTGAAGTACAATTATGGATGTCCTTGAGAGTGCAAATGTGCAGGTAACTATTAGGTTCGTAATATTTCAGATAAATAACATTATCCCTGTTTATGTAATGTAACAATCCCATTAAAAGAAGGAGTTGAATCAAACCCAGCTAGCATTTTTCCACTATACAGGTGATTAGGGCGGAATCCAGCTTGGTGACAGGGGTTATATCTTCAGGCAGTATTTCAAGACGCCATTCCCTGATCCAAACCCCGGACCACAAACCCGTTACAATCAGGGTTGCCAGGTCAACAAGAAAATTCTAACCCAATTGCTGCTCAAAAACAGGACAAAAAACCTTAAAACTAGCCCATTTTGTTTGTCACCACTGAGTTAATAATTCCAATACTTTTTTCCACAGTGCTATTTTCTTAATTTCAAAATTTTGTATATGTTCATTCCACAACATGGTCCTTGCCTTTAATTATCTCCACGTACAGTGACAGAGACAAATGGAAATACAAAGATGATCATGGGATGAGTTCGAGGATTAGCAAGAATGAGAGTATAGATGTAAAGCAACTTGACAATAACTGAACTTGCTGTTCATCTATAGCCACAGCACCTTTCTCCAGGTGTTTACTGCAACACTTTACTTTTTTGAATCTATACAAATTATTTCATCATTATTATTTGTAAGTGTTATTAATACAAATTTAACTTTTTTGCTATAGCATAGGCTTATTGTGCTTTAATGTCATCTGTTGGGATACTCCTGATCCATTCCATTAAACCCTTTTCTTTTTCCCAGTCTTTGCAATATTTTCTTCCATATTTTGTCCATTTCCCTGACATTTAGAAAATTAAATGGTGTTTAGGTGTCTAGTATGCTAGTAAACACGATTTGTCTTCATAAACATGTGTTTTTCTTCACGTTTCTATAGCGTACTGTGATGAACTCGTTTTGTAGGCACTAAACCAATCACATCAATTATCATAACGTTTGCGCCATGCGTGCGCATGTCACATTTTTCTGTTCCGCTTGCCCTAAATATGCACGTAGCACTCTTTCTCAAAACGATCTGCTCTCTCCCTCTCATTAACATACACCACACGCAGTAGCTCCTCCCATACCTGGAACAGGTTGCAACATACAGCTTTTGTCACATTTATTTAAAGGAAAATGCTGCAGCTGTGGTTGTTTAAAAATAGCCCAAAAACCCGCCACCATTATATTTTTTACCGCCAAATTTATTTAAAAATAGCCCAATTTGGCTCGAAAACCGCGGACATGGCAACACTGGACAACCAACGTGATCTCTCAGAATTCGTTGAATTTTCAACGGAATCACATGCATCGCATGGTGACGTAGTAGAATGTAAATAGCGTAGATCTTGCAGGTTGGTAGGATGGGGAGGGCGGACGGGCGTATAAACCCGCGACTCACATACCAGAACTTGCGAGTTCGAATCCATGCTGACACTTTGCATGCGTTTTAGTTTTATATTCCAGCGCGATGCAGACGTGTTGCAAATGTGCTTCTTATCCTTTTTTTTCTGACTGTCACCATGGTTACAAACAATACATTACGAAATAATACATGTTACATGGAGTTAATATCAAGGTTTCTGAGTTGTTAAGGTTAGGCTAGGGGTTTGGGTGAGGGGGGGGTTCATGGTGGACCGGCGTATAAACCAGCGACTCGCATATCAGAACTTGCGAGTTCGAATCCATGTGGACACTTTGCACGTGTTTTGTTTTCTGTTCCAGTGCGATGCAGACGTGTTGCAAATATGCTTCTTATCCTTTTTTCTCCTGACTGTCACCATGGTTACAAACAATACATTACGAAATAATACATGTTACATGGAGTTAATATCAAGGTTTCTGAGTTGTTAAGGTTAGGTAAGGGGTTTGGGTAACTTAGATCGAGTTAACACCAAGATCTCACTTTGTGTCCATCGCGGATTTTTCCGTGAAACGGCCACGGATTTTGGTCTGTGTTCATTTCACAGAATATTCTGCCATTCTGTGAATCTGCCACGGATTTTGAAGTTAAGACTCCGTGGTCATTTCATGGATTTCTGAGAGATCAGACTGGTTACAACGCAGTCCTGTGGTGGAGTTGCAGCCTGATGATGACCAGCAGCAGCCAGTGCGCTTAGACCAACCTAGTGGCAGAGCTGCACGAGACAGAATTGTGGAACCCCATTTTTGATTTTGGTTTAAAAAAATTAAAAAAATTAAATGTATTATAAAAGACAACACATTATGCTCAGCTCCTTAAGTTTTATTTCAATTATTCTTTGTAAAGAACACCCAGTGATAGTCATATTTTGCCTGCAATAAGAGATATTGTTATGCAAGGTCAGCAATAGTACTCTGTGGTGGCTCTGACATTTAGTAATTATGAAATGAAATTAGCTATGTAATGATTAAAATACAAGAATATGTAATAAGTGATAAAACCATAACATGATGCATTTAATTTGTCTGCTACTTTTTGCCAGCCCTCTCTCCTGGCTTTTGCAGACTTTGAGATGTTTCCTTGCGTTTTAATCAAACTTTCGGCCATGTTGAGCAGCCAGTGTTGATGATCAACGTTTCTACTATCTATACATCTCTGCTTTTATGCCAACGTGCCTACGCGCAATCATCTCAGATGACTCAATCTAGCGATACTAATCATAAACGGCAGGTGTGTTCGAAGAATCAAATTAGCCAGATCATGATCAACAATTCAAATCTGTAATTTGATGATCTCGGATGTATTAAGCGACGTACGAAGAACGGACCCCAGGGCACACAGATAAGCCCCGAGAGTAAAAGTGCTTGTCAAAACAAAGCAGTGCATAAAGGTGTTTAGCACCAACACAAGCAGCACAATACAATCACACAAGGAGGGTAGTAACAAAACAGTATATAGCTACTGTTTCAAGAAATTTAGGGAACACGCAATCATCACAGTATAATGCCAAGTCAATGAAACGTAAGGGGTATCAATATGTCCAGTTAGGAAGCAATAACGATTGTGAATCAATGTCAACTGTTGTGGTGCAAATTAAAGTGACAACAGGTGCACTGGAGGCAACAGCAGACAACCCACAAAAATGGAATGGTTTTGCAGGTGGTGGCCACAGACAATTGCTCTCTCCTTATCCTTCCTGACTGATTCTTTTTCAGTTTTGCATTTTGCTAGTGTCCTTCTGGTAGCTTGAGGCGGTATCTGCAGCCCATTCAAGTTGCACATGTAATCCAGCTCCTCCAGGATGGCACATCCAAACAGATCACAGGAAGATCACATCTCTTAATTTTTATGAATTACACTTACATTAACTAACATCATCAATCTTAACAGAATTCCATATCAAATAAAACGTAACCATTCATTCATGACTTTACTATACATATAATAATACAGGAATCCCCCTGTAGGTGAACTAGACTATTTATTCAGATTATCGCCCTCTCAACTTCCCACTGACAACGGTTAAACCAATTCTCCCTCACGATCAAATTCACTGTTATGCCTATAAGTGATAAATTAAGGTTCTACCCAAGTACTACACTAATAGCAATTATTAATATTTTTAAAAAATACTTGTTTAGAAGCGCTCTCTATGCGGTACACAGGCCACACTCACTTGCGTACTGCCGGCTTCTCCTCTACAGCCGTTAGCTACCGTTTCCCTAGTAACGCATAGAGCGCGCTCCGCTGACAATGTTGTGCCTCGCCGAATTTAAGAAAACACACATCACAGTCAAACTTCACAACAAAACAATCCTGGTGAATGACAAATAAATAATATTATGTTTTTGAGACATTACCTTTAGTGAATAGAAAAAAACAAATGAATGAGGCTAAAATCATGGGCTCTCAAGTTTTGAAGACAGGCAAGAGTGTCATCCCCCAGTCAGGGGTTCAAGGGGGGGGGGGGGTAGATGGGTCGCAGGAATGGGGGTGTTTCATTAATAATAATTATTAGCTCAGACTTGCAGAAGAATTTACACATTTGAAACAGTTCGGCTCAAGCCTAGCCATTTTCAGGGTCATGATTGAGGACAATGTCCCGTCGAGAGACAAGCTGTTTAGTGTTGAGGTTTTTTCAAACCAACCATTGAAAATACCCTCTCGGCATCAGCATTAAAACCTTGTTTGACTGTAATGTTTTTAGTTTACCAAAATATAGTCAGTAAAAAGTACACAATTTTGAGACGCGA
>JACXGM010004861.1:0-36686 GCA_016801145.1 Umbra pygmaea
TATCTATCTATATCTATCTATATCTATCTATATCTATCTATATCTATCTATAACTATCTATAGAGAGATAGAGAGAGAGATAGAGAGAGAGATAGAGAGAGAGATATAGATATGTATATGTATGTATATGTATGTATATATATGTATCTATGTATGTATATCTATGTATGTATATGTACATGTGACCCACCGCTGATATCAGGCTTCTGGTCACAAAATCATTTTTTTTTTTACATTTTATGAAATTACAGATTCTGAAATAGAAGGAACATTTGGAAAGCTATGATTTATGCTTCAAATGTTGACACACTTGGAATTGAAAAACTGAGAAATCAACCCTCAAAGATCTCACCCCCAAAGAGGTCCCCTTTGTTCACACCCATTCAAGATTGTTCACACCTTCCTAAGCATTAGCCCCACCCATCTAAGTCAGTTGATGTTGCCAGTTGTAGCTTTCCACCAAAACTGTACCATCCTCCAGTCCAACCAGCTGAGGGATGTTGACTCCTGTGACTGTGCTGTCCTTCACACCAGCTGCCAAAGTCTGACAAAGTATTAACTCTGGTCTTCCTGAAGCACTGCATGATGAGGCCAAAGCACCAATCAGGGGCAAACTTATTGTGGCCTGCAATCAGGAAGTGAAGGTCCAGACGATGATTGATCTTGTGCATGGTCCACCAGGCACAATACCAGAGAACAAACTTGTTCTTGTTTTGTCCACTGCAGTTGTCACAGTATAGGTCCACACATGTCTCCCCAACCACATATCTGTTGAAGAAATTATACAAGTAGTTGATAACTGCAATGCTGTCCTTCCTGGATGACATGTCCTCATCTATTAAATAGTTTACTTGTTGTGGCATACCTTTACAGCAGACACCAAACAACCCACACTTGCGAGGAGTCAAGAAGTACATGGGACCTGGGGCCTATATTATAAAGAAAGTTCAACATGCCCTGTATTTCTTTTCATTACCTGACTTAACTGAACCTAACAATTGCGATCTAGATCAGAGCTGTCACGACGGTGGTTATCAATTCATTAAATCAACCCAGGATTTCCCAGTCTAGTGACGAGCGCGTTCACATAAAAGGAGTGGTGTGTGCACCATCGGACCAGTCGCAGACATGGACAAGTCTACGAGAGCCACATATTTAGCTCAACTGTATCAAATGATAATTTTAGAGAAATATGAAGAGCACAAAAAATATAATACAGATATAAAGCAGGAAGGAATGCTGGGAAAAAAATTGCCACCCGTGTGAATAAATCCCTCAGGCTCATCGATATCACTGACTATAATTACAACTGTGTATTCAATTAAACCAATATGTTGCTTAATGCTGATCGTGTATTACAATTTTATTTATCATATTCTTTCATTTGCAACCCTGACAGTGTAAATTGTTCATGGGAGCAAATAAAAAAATGAACAGCCCAAATCATATCAACAGACCATACATTAAAATACCTGTCACAAACAAACACAATATTATGCATACAATCTGTGGAACTGTAAGCGCAAAACTTCCATGTATCGCACTGCACTGGCACATACGGCTCAAGAAGCTGACAGACACATCACTCTTTCCGCTGATCTCATCAGCGAAAGCGACTCCCAGAATGGTGACCCATTTTTCAATTGAGAATTGATTGGTCAGTAGACGGTGCTTTTGTTTCGGGTTAATCGGTTGGAGCAGGTTAGGTTTGCAGCATAAGTTACCATGGCGATGTAACCCAGTAACAGGTGACCTAACGTCGTGATACTGAAAACCCAGGGTTAAACCTGAAGTTACCTCGCTAACCCCAAGTCTTGCTCTGTAGCATAGGCCCCTGGTTGCATTGAGTCAGAAGGATAGTGCACCTTTTGGAAAAGATAAGAGGATTAGAAATAACAGACACAAATGAAGGTATTTTAAGATGTACGTAGTAATAAAGGAGAAAGCGTTCCTTACCTGTTGAGCAAAATCAAAGCTGTAATGCATCCTTGTGTCTTTGCTGGTCAGGCACGCCCTGCTGATTCTGAAAAAACAAACAAGCCACACCTGTATCACTTTCTGAGTATTCAAACTACTATGCCTATTGTTTAGACATTAACTTCCTTCACAACGCCACACATGTTAGTTAGCTACTTGAAATGTATTGTAGTGACCCTGACTGACTGTGTAGTGTGTAGTCAGGGCATAGTTTAATGTGACACTTGGGGGGTTTCTTCCTGTTTGGTTTTAGGGTTGTTTTGGTTGGTGGGTTTGGGGGGTGGGCGGGCCACACACTGTATTAAGGTACATGTTTGCATTGTTCTCTCTCTTCTATTGGCTGAACACGAGTCAGCAAGGTTGAGTGTTCGTTGTCTGCCAACCTATAGAGTGGAGGTAGTTGGACTCTCAGGCGTGGTTACGGCCTACAGTAACCTGTGTTATTCCTGAATAAAGGATAATTGTGAAACAAACCTGTTGCCTGTTCAGTGGGACGCTACAGTATGTTTCAAACCATAGCAAGTTAGCTAGGCTAATCAGTTTACCGATAGCTTGTAGGCTTAGACCAGGGGTGTCCAAACCCTTCCATGGAGGGCCTAGTGTATGCTGGTTTTTGGTCTTTCCCTTCAATTAGAGCCAATTTAGGACCTAGACTGCCAGGTGAGGGAAGATCCTAACCAATTAGTGAGCTACTCCATCAGCCTTGTACAAGGTGAAAGGAAAAACCTGCATACACTAGGCCCTCCATGGAAGGGTTTGGACACCACTGGCTTAGACAATGGCCTATCAACTAACATTTGGTTTTATGCAACAATAAAACATACATTAAACAGGCAACTTAGTTACCTTAAATAAGTAGTTTTTAAAATGTTCTAAACAGCTAATGTTAGTTAGGTAGGTACTTCAAAACATATTTGTTTTGAACTGTAGCTAACTGGTTAGTCTACCTATCTATGCTATCTATAGGCTAGCTAGCAACAATTCAACAGTACTCATTTTAGATAACATTCTAAATCCTTAACGTACTTCAAAACATAAGACAGGCTATCAGAAAAAAGATGAATAAGACAATAACACTTACCCATAGATATGAATGAAGGACTCACTACACATTGATACTCCGTGTACCTTAACGTTATCCAAAATCATCGAGTTTCTCTGAATCAGAGTGCCAGAACGCTTTTTTTCATCCTGTAAAAATAATCCAAAGCAACCTTTTTTTACTGATCTGTGTTTACAACTCTCTGTAAATTAAGGTCAACGATGTGGTTGAATCTGTAGTTCTCCTCTCAGTTTGTTTTTAGCACTAACGGTCACAGAGATATTCAAGCAGTTTAGCACCATGGATTTTGTTTTCTACCTTTCTTTGAAAATAAGTCAGTTACCAATTGTTTCCCCTCATTTTGTTTTTTCCTGTCTTTCATTTCTTTTTTGGTAGCCTGATCTGGCCTTCTTCGAGAAAGACATTTCTACATCAGAAGTTTCGCTCCACCAGATGCTCAACTAGTGATGGGTGCTCGACACTCAAGTGTCGAAACTGTCTCGATGTTTTCGACACATCACTGCATCAGAACAACGTATCGAGACGTGTTTTAAAAACAATTCTGGTCATGTGAGATTGAACGGTACCGGTGTTGCACTTGTCAAAAGACAATGACGTATCGGGTATAAAATGAGGCATCAAAAACAAACATTTTGAATGTGTGAGAGTTTTGAGAAATTTAGCCATCAGACACAAGATGGACAAATAACATCAGAGATTTATTATTTTTATTGGATATATGTTAATATATTTGACATTCTGTATAAATCCTTCACACACACATCGTCAACCGCTTATCCGGGTGAGGGGTCGCAGGCCTTTATACAGTTACAAATTCATATTTGTTTTATTGCCAGGGAGACCAAGGGAGCATTGATGATGACAACCTGTGGTCACTCCTGGATCACAGATTCAGTGACACGAGGAGAATATAGAGTGCTAGTGCCAATGCCATGGTTGAAGTTCAACGGTAGCAGATGCATACCTAGTCTTGAGTTGGTGTACTGGGCCAAAAATGCAGGGGTATTCCCTCACCTATATTAACATGCAATGGTCCATTTATCCATCCCTGCAACCTGTGTCCTGCGATATGACCTTTTCAAAGGCTTGCCAGGTGGTAGACAAAAAAAGGAATCGTCTGAGCCCTGGCAATGTGGAAAATATATTGTTTCAAAATAAAGTGCCCAAGGACAAAACGCCAATTGGCTCAGCTGGGAATCAAACTGGAAACCCTCTGACGACAACTCTGACTACCTAACCACTGAGATATCTACGCACCGCTATTTCACAATCACTACTTTATATCTTCATAACACAAATCCATTAATTACCAATGTACATTTTATACAGTTTTATTCCAACTGTCATCAGATCAGCGAAGTTCCCATAAGTTTGCTGTTTTGAAAACACTCCAAATCAAGTTGTTTATATGACATTATGTTAGAACTGTTTGAGACGATAAACAGTTTCCTATTTCATTCAATAACTCAGTGTTGAAAAATTTGGATTATCAACCCGTTTCGAAACTATGCAGTTTGTGATGAAGGACGTGAATCGTTCAGTCCGAACACAGAAGCGTCTCTGGTGGATTTAAGACTGTTGTGTGCCATTAATTAAAGTTGCCAGCAGGTGTCCCTGTCGAGTAAAGGTTGCGAAAAGTTTAATGATGCCTCGAATCGAATGTTTCAATTGGCTCAATTGTTTCAAATGCCTCGTTTTGACCATCACTATGCTCAACCGAACTAAACAAAATGCTGCAGATTGACTAAACCATTTGGTGCATTAGCAAGGGGTGGGTGAGACCTTAGTCTTTTTTTGTATACAAAATGTAGTCAGTCAATCAACCAAGTTATTCATCCAATACACTAACTTTACATTTCATCTGACATGCATTATGAAATTTAATTAGGAAATGAAAATATCCAGGTAGAATAAAATATATTCCAGACTTTTCAAGAGCCCTCTCATTTTAAAATTTGTAAATATCGTAAAACCGAGATATTCATTAGAATCCAAAGATCTTAAGCTGTAAGGAAATATGAGACATTTACATATTACTTAAGATTTTCTGTTATGAGCAGTGATTTTAATCCACCTCCTATTTTATTTGAGGCGCATGTGTACAAGGCACGTAGCTCATATTATAAGGTTTAATGTTTATTTTTAGGGGCCAAGCCCCATAGGGGCTGGTACCCTATTGTATCTGTTGGTTTTATTATTATTATTATTCTTCCCTGATGGAAGTCTATGGCAGCCCTATGAACCATACATAGGAAAATGATGAAATTTGGCACACTTGTAGTGATGCTAATGAGTAGTAATTGGACCAACTTTTGACCCTCTAGGACCAACTCTATAGGGCCACCACCAGTTCAGAATTTCAACATTGAAATGGTTATAACTTTTTAACCCTTTGATCTAGAGACATGAAACTTAGTACACCTGATTCCACTCATCATGTTGATCGCAACCAATACCTTACATTAAGACCCCACCCATAACAGTAGTGGCCATTTTGAAATGTACAGTATTCCGTTTTTTCGCTACACCTCCTTCAAATTTTGTCCAATTCCCTCCAAACAAGTGCTCAAATGATCTTCGGACTGAGCCGCATAAAAATAACTATCCAGTTTTTTTATTCATCTTTGTTCAAAAGTTATGGCATCATGCCAAATCCTTGCATCATGCCAAATCCGTGGGTATTAATTTCGCCATGGTGGGATGTACCGCGTGTCCGCCATTTAGAATATTGTCATAATTTGCAAATTTCTTCACCAAATTTGGTACGGATCATCATTTGCATGGCCCGAAGGTACCTGAGAAGTGTGATCACAGCGCCACTTAGTGTTCCAGGGATAACATTGTTTTTTGCAGAAAACCTTCTTACACTGAACACTCTCCTCTGCAGTGGGCAATTGTCCTGCCTCTGAATGGCGCAGTCTGCTGAACCATGCGTTACTAGTCTAGAGCCGTTCCGGTTGTGGGTTCGAACCCCGCGTCGGAGGAGTATTAGAACTGTGTCGATTCCTGAGTTGTTCTAATCTATTGTGCTAAAGCGGCTTGTTTTGATTTCATCCGTAAGTACTTCTGAACCTATCTGTTCTTCGTGTACATTCTATTTCTGCTCTTTTTGCTCTTCTGGCTCCGCAATGGCTAACCCTAGGTTACATTAGCATTAAGACGTCTTAGCACGCTTAACTGGTTGAGATTTTAAGTAATTCTTTCGTGTGCTTATCGTGTGCTCGTTCTTACACCGAAGCCTCTCCTCTGCAGCTTAAGCGTAAGCTGCTGAACGGTGTGCCGTGAGCCCAAACCATTGTGTTATGGACATGGTGTCTTTCTGAAATGTAACTCATTGGAATGATAAGTGGCACATTCGTATAAAGGTTCGCACTTGACTTGATCAATGGAACTTTGGCATCTTGGTAAAAAACTCAAATTTTGACTCTATTCTCTATTGAATCTATTGAATTTTGGCAGCTGCTTACGTGCGCGTCTGCCAGGTGGCGCAACGAGACGAGCGACAGAAGCCTGACCCGTAGACGGCGGGTTCGAGTCCTATGCGGGACGACTTTAAAATTGCGCGTGAAATTGTCATTTAGATTCCTTCATTATCCGGGTAAGATCCGTAGCAATCTTTCTTACTCTTGTATTAGAAATGAGCTTGTTTTTTTCCTCATCGGACCTTCTGTTCATTTCGATTTCATCCCATCTTTACTTCAGAACCTACCTGCTCTTCGCGTACGTTCAATTTTGCTTGGCCCCTGTATCGCTGCTCGCAGCTATATTTATTAAAGCTGTTGTAAAACGGTGACATTAGCTAGATTTCTGAGATTTTAAGATTTGGTAAGATATGGGACATGTATATATTACCTAAAAATTGGACCTGTGAACTGTGTTCCTAGTCCAGTTTTTTCTATTTTTGGGGGGAAAATATCCCACAGGCAGGATACTGATCCTTAACTGGATTTATAGGCCTTCTGCATTTGTAATAGGCTGGCTACTTTCGTACTTTGGTCAGAAAGGGCTTTCTTCTGGAAATCCTTCCAAAGAGGCTGTGGTTGTGGAGGTGGCATCTGATGATGCTTTTTGAAACCAGGTGACCCCAAGAGGCCACCAAGGCCTGCAATTCTTTCACAGTGGTTCTTGGGAAATTTGTTGCTTCGCTTACCATGTTTCTCCGTATCCTGGGGGGCAAAATGCATAATCAATTGTTCCATGTCTTTTGAATTTTTTTAATAATTGCCCTGACAGTGCTCACAAATTGTGTGTGGATCTTCTTTTAGCCATTACCAGATTTATGAAGGTCTACAACCAATTGTCTCTTTTGAACTGCCAGTTCTTTTGTTTTCATGGTGTTGTAGGATAAAGGGATATTGCGTGTGTTGTTACCTATTTTCTATACCCTAGTGCAGTGGTTCTCAAACCTCTCATGGGGACCCACAGACATGCCATATATTAGATGTATCCTAGAGCCAGCACATCTATTGTTCTCGTATTATGTTTGGTACCGGAGTGAAGGGAACCGTTTGTAGCGCATCAAACCCATTGTGTGACACTGTTCCGTTTCCCCCAGACAGTAATGCGAGCCCGGCATACCCAATTAAGATCCTTCGACTGCGGCTGTGTTAAATGAATTTATTACATCTGGTCTGTGGACTGAATATCTACTTTAACTGTTGACAAGACATTGCTTAATCAATTCTGATGTATAAGTTTATCAATTGTCTGTATCTCTCCCTAAATAACCTAAGGGCAAAGGCTATTTTGTAAACCTGGTAGCCAACTCATGGCCAGCCCTTAATATATATATTACATTAAGATGGTTTCATTTCATTTTTGTGTGTAGGACACTCTGTAGCCAACTTATCCCAAGCTGAGAACGCAGTGCAGCATGGAGCTTCGTTTATCACACATCTCTTCAACGCTATGCTGCCTGTAAGTAATACTACATCATATTGATTTTCTGTTACACAGAGTAAGTGCATACATTACATTTTAATCATTTAGCAGAAGCTCTTTTCCAGAGTGATTTAAAGGAGCAATTACTCAAAGAATTTTTCACTTTGTCACCTTGGAGATTTGTAACTCTGACCTTTTGGTTTTTGCCCAATGATCTGTTTTGTATTTGAATGTCATTGTATTACAATCCCCCTTTAATTTTCTTCGATTAATTTCTCAGACTTAAACTACTGAACAACCCTTCCATGTGATGGAAATGGTTTGAACATTCATTTTGCTGTTAGTATACTGTCCTTAGTCAGTTATTGCGTTGAGATACAATTGGATATATACCGAAGTGTGGGCAAGAACTTATAAAATGTTAATTGTACAGGTACCAATAAGGAACAATAAAATATATTACATAAAGGTTTTAATAATAACACTACGATTCTCTTTTTGTTGTTATGTTGTCTCTGGTGGGCTAGTTCCACCATCGAGACCCAGGCATTGTGGGTCTCCTAACCAGTGACCAGGTTCCTCAGAGCAGGACGGTTTTCTATGGAATGATTGCTGATGGCATCCACACCAACCCTGCTGCTTTGCGTATCGCCCACAGAGCACATCCTAAAGGTAGGAATAGGAACTACACACACAGCATCTGTGTGTAAACATGTTTCGTACAGGTGCTTGAAGTTGAAATCCTTAAATGCTTACATCAGGGTTCTCCAACCCTGGTCCTGGAGAGCTACTGTCCTGACTGTTTTCACTCAAACCCTAATTTAGCAAACCGGATTCTACTAGTTAACTGTTTGAAAAGCTTATTAACCTCTTAAGGATCAGCGTCCCACCAGCGGGACGTTTTGGCCAACAACAACAAAAAATGTATAGAAAAAATGGATTAGAATTACTGCTCACAAGCTCAGATTTACATGCCTGACATGTAAAGAATGCTTAGAAAGACACAAATTTACAATAGCTATGACAAGAATAAAAAAACATGTAATAATGTGACATGAGTGCATTGTAAACAAACCTTTCCTTCAGGTAATACATCCACGACTCAGATAATCTGACAAAATCACATTTACTTACAGTCAGCTATCTTTTTCTGATTTGTCATCCAAAGGGTCCCAGCTATGAAATGGAGCATTTGTTTTCATTATAATAATAACATAATAAACCTTTATTTATATAGCACCTTTCATACAAGGAATGCAGCTCAAAGTACTTTTTTGTAACCATATCATTCTTTTATAGTTATTTATATTACAATTATTAATGTGGATACTTGGGGGCACTTGGGGACACTTGGGCACAATCATGAAGGACACTTGGGGTCCTCTTACAACATAGTCAATAGCTCCTTGGCTGTTGACTCTATCATTCTAAAATATTCGACATATGTTGTCCTCCCTTGGCGGACATGATTAGAAGTGTTTCCAGGACCCATTCTCAATATATGGCTTTTTATTTGCATTTGAAAGATGATGTAGAAAAAAACAAACTGATGTATTTTCTAGTGGTGGGCTGTTAACGGCGTTAACGTGCTGCGTTAACGCGAGACTCTTATCGTGCGATAAAAAAATATCACCGTTAATCTATTCTCAAAGTTGGGTTGGGAGCTGGGTCTATACTACGCAAGCAATGATGACTTTCATCTTGATATTTTAGCGCGGATGTATACCTAGCTGAATTGCACTGGTGGTGAGAACGAGTATACGAACCTGTGTGTATGCCTACTGTAAAATTACCACATCAAACGTAAGGCGCTAACATGGATGCAGCTATGAAGCTGCCGGGTTTGCTTCACTAACTGCGAGGCGAACTATCAAGAGGCGAACTATCACGAGGAGAATACATGACCAGCACGCCACAGAGAAAGCCGCAAAATATGAAAAGATGATAGAGGCGAGGTGTGTAGCACATTGGGGACCATTAGACATCTGTCAACAACGATAACTAACTCGGCGTTACTGTACACCTCATCCATGCCAGCTGGGAACTTCACTCCTTCACTTTAGATAGGCTACGTTATGTAATTTTAAATTACATAATTTCATTTAATTACTTAGCCTATTAATTACCAGGAGAAATAGAGCTTGGATTGATTGACACAAAGCTACTGACTGTTAACAGTTCATCACAACCTCTTATGTAGGCCTACATTTCAAAGTTCATGTTTAACTGAATAAACAGTTAGTAAACACAAGTACATCTTATTAAACATGATTTATTTTCATCACCAATTATCATAGTAGAACAAATTTCTCAAGCATTTTGGAAACAGAAGATGTTTCTAGGTAATGCGCCACCTGGCTTTAGACACCCATTTTTAAAGACTTACTTTTAGTCATTATTTGGTCATGCCTTTGTCAAAATTCTAATGAGCCATTTAATTCTAGATTAATTCCAAGATTACAGTGAGGTTAATCTAGATTATAAAAATTAATCTATGCCCACCACTAATATTTTCTTTCATCCAGATTCACTGTGTACACTTATTCTAAGTTATTTTTATATATCCACAAATTTCAATGTCTTTCCTTTTAAAACTTATACAATTATATCACATTCCTAGCTCCAATTCATTTAGACTGTGTTATATTCTGTGAATTATTATTTTAAATATATATTTAAGTATATATAAACCGTATATACACAAACACATAGGGCCCTATATTGCACCTGGCGCAATGCAGCGCAAAGTCTGAACGCAGGTGTCTTTGCTAGTTTAAGACTGAAGCAGTTGTCAATTTCCCGTCAGGCGCCCGCGTTGTTTGAATAGCAAATGAACCTGCGCCCATTTTTGTGCCCATGGGAGTGCTGGTCTAACAGGGAGGTGTGTTCAGGATAATTCTGGGTGTATTGGTATCTTGAGGCATCGGAAAGTGATCGCACCATTGACCAATAAAAACCTGGTCTAAAGTCAATGGAACAGCATGTCATAGATATTTTAACAGGAAACTAGAACTGCAAGCAGTTTGGACGGGGTCCAAGCGTCCCTGGTGAGTCCCCCCTGGTGCAAGTCGCCCCGATGACCCGCGGAGCCCACAAAAGTAGAACCTAGAAATCGGAACCAAATGCGCGTTGGCTGTGACGCAAAAGCTGGAAAATATCATAACACCCAAGATACAAGGTCTGTAGTAATTTGCACATGCTCTAATATTTTAAAGACATTTTAAAATGTTGAAAGAAGTGCTTTGATAATGGTCAAAAATGTCAGAAAAGATTAAAAATGTTGTCATTAGCAAGACAACATAGGGGATTACAGACTAAGAAAGCAGATGATGAAATACCATCACATAGTATGTCGATCCGTAAACTGTCGTTCGGAAAACAGGTTTTCAGATACCAGAGGTAATCAGAGTGCCATACAGCCATGGCTGAGTATTCATGTCACACATATAAATTAACTCATCTTTGGTTTAATTTGTCCTAATTGTGCAGAGACAGGGATTAATGTCGATCTGCAAAATTATGGGTTCTCTAGCAATTTACTGTAGTAATTTGTGTATGTCTAACCATCTTGTCTGTACCCTGTGCCTTACATACTAAACAAAACAAAAACATTTAGCAACTTTTTTTCTGTAACTTTATAAGTTTAGTTCATTACTTTAGGCTGCGGCTGACAGTATCCATTTCTAACACTGCACACTCCAAACAGGAAATAAAGTTTGCCAGATACACAGGCACATGATCCTGCGTACTGCAGTAACCCTAATTAGGGGCACTTTATCAGAATACAGCATAGATAATCTGCATAAAAATATAGTAAACATTGGATAGGATGGAACAGCACAATTGAATCTACTAAATAAAAGCATATTACTTTCATTATTAATGTCCCTTGTCTTTGTTTAAAATAAATTGTAGCATATGCGATTACAATACACATTTTTTAGATGTTCTTTAATGTTTGACACATTAAAAAAAGCTTAAACTTTTGGATAGTCATTATGGAAAGTGGACATTGAACAATAATCTCAATTCTTTTGATGATAGCATTTAATTTGGCAAAAAAATAATTGTTTGTCAATTGTGCATAATTTAACGTAGCAAAATTCTTTTAGTAACTTTTGGTCAGGTCCGTGTGGAGATGGTAGCTACCAAGTTTCGTGTAGATCGGTTGCACGGTCTAGTAGGAGTGTAATGTGGGAGTTATGGGCACAAAACACATTTTACATAATTATAGCGCCACCTAGTTGTCCACATGTAAATTTTTTTATGTGAGGTCCAGTAATCATTGCGCATCTACACTGTACATTTGAAGTTACTCACATTAGTACAAGTAGTAGATCCAAAACTGGGTCCCATAGGCCACGCAGGAGATCCAAAACAGATGGTCATGTCAAACAAGAATCTAAAGTTTTGTAATGATAGCTTTTTTTGGCCAAAATGTGGTAACGTTTACGTTTAAGTAGCTAGCTACACAAATTTGTTTGTGCATAATTTGCGCAATTTGCATCCGATTTTTTTTTATTTTGATACCTTTTTGTCAGGTTGGTCTGGTGAGAATACATACCAAATTTCGTGCAGATCGGACAAACATGGTCTAGGAGGAGTTAAAAAAAGGTTTATGATATATTATAATTTTTCACGCATAAAAGTACTTGGGAAATGGGCGTGGCCTATGTCAGAAGATTCAGCTGAACTCAGGGAACGTGTGGAAATGTGTATCTTCTATGTGCGATGTACGGTTTGGGAGTTATAAGGGCAAACACGTTTTTCTGCTATAGCGCCCCCTAGTGGTGGAAGTGGCTGAATTTTTCTGTCTGAGGTCCTTGCGGTGATCTGGACCAGTCCTGAAAATGGCACCCCATGACCATGTACGGTTTAGGCTGTAGTATCGGTTTTAGAGGCGGAAGAATAATAATCCTTAGGAAAACCATATGTTCAACAGCTCCGCTGGAGCTGTGAAACGTATTGCTTTGCAACGACGGTTCCCAGCCCCTTTGGGCTTGGACCCCTAATAATCCTTAGGAAAACAATAGGGTTCCACAGCTCCCCTTTGGGCTTGGACCCCTAATTAGTCAAATGCAACGATGGCATAGGCACAGCGCGTGCACACTATGCTTGTTGCACACACACAGGGAAGCGCAGCAGCACACGAACATGCAAAAGATTACAAATAAAAAGTCATAATAGCATTGCCCGAAAGGTACAAACGTGCCTGGCTCTTAAAGGGAATGGGAGATGACTCTTCGATTGGTTTATTGCATGTTACGCCCAAAACACGCCTATGAATTAATGAAGACACTTAGTACAACCTTTTTAGACCATGCGCCCAGTGCATGGACCCTTTTATCTGCTGTCAAACTAGCAAAAGTGGATTTGGACACGCCCAAAGCGCACTTACGCCATGCGCTTCACGCCATGAGCTTAGATTGTTAAAATAGGGCCCATGGTAGGGCTGCTCGATAATGGAAAAAATCATAATCACAATTATTTTAGTCAATATTGAAATCACAATTATTTAAATCGATTACTCATTGATTTTGAAATTTGCATTTGTTGATTTTGAAAAACAGTAAAAATATTATATTCTGACGTCAGGACCAGGTGCATTTTCTCACTTTGTTGAGGGTGACCAGCACACATATTTCGTTTGAATATTTGAATTTGGTTAGACAGCAATGTCTTTCAATTATATTTGCACATAAGTTATTTATATTTAGTGTATTAAATTAATTAACACTTCTAAACGTATCTTATTTTCTATTTTGCCTGCAGGTTTTTCATGTGCGCACAATCACTGTTGCTGTAGAATGGCAAACAGCAGTTCAAACAAACTACTGAATAGAAGTAACATGAAGCCTGGCTCTTCAGTCGGTAGAATAGGCCTAATTGTTCAAAAGTAATACATGGCTGTACACTACACCTGTGCTAATTGAAACAAGAACGAGAACTCGATTAACTGCTCAGTTTCGTTGCTTCGGTACTGATATGCGCAATCTAATACTATAGAAAATTGTTTCAGTAAACAACGCTGCAAGGACACAAATAAAATATCCTAAACAACACTCAAATAGACAAAGCTGATAAGCTAACTAACTAACAAAGTACCTGCGTATCTGTGAGGTAAACTCATGGAGCTGCTGCAATCACCTTGTTGTAATATATAAAATACTATAGACCATAGATCAATACTCTGCCTTTGTCGCCACTTCTGCACAACATTTCTCATATAAAGCACGCAGAGCACCTCTGGTAAAGTGGTGGTGAGATGGCAAATTATAGCGCTTGTCCAAAGTATGCAACAACATTCTAGAGCGGTCGTTCTCAACTGTGCTAATGGGGCACACATCTTTGGCTAAAAGTATGCAACGGCATGTGTTATTTTTTTGTGCCTGCACGCACGATGGATATGTAGTTACACTGTAAAATGTGTCTTTAATAGATGCCTGAGTGAATTTCGCTTTCTAGTGTCATTTGAACACAAGACAAAAATAAGGGTTCTTAGAAAATGCAATGTACAAAAAAATTGTTTTTTCTCAATTACACTGTTTTGGTGATCGTTGGGAGCTGAAATTGAAATCGCGATCAAAATCTGATTAACTGCACAGCCCTACTGTGTGGTAAACAACTACTGCTAATGATACACCCAGGCAAGTGCCCGAATTACCCCAATATCAATGCTATAGTAGCTTCCACTGACGTCCAATCTAGGCTAAGCCTGCGGGCTACTTATCAATTTTAGCGTAACACTTACGGTAAAATCTTCGATAATACAATAGTCAACTGACAGTTGTAAATTGTACAGACTGAACAATATTTTGTGACCCATTATTTTACATTTTATGTTGCATTGATCAACAAACAAATTAGACCTGTGTGTAATTACACTGGTCCAATTAAATAAGGCTATGCATCATACAGATGTCCTTTGAACATTTATTTCCACTCGTTGGTCTTTAGACACCGTGAAAACGACAAAAGATAAACACATAAAATACAATACATAAAATATACTTTACTTCTTTCAGTCAATTTACAGTCTCTTAAACACGTTTCCTTAACTGGACAGGCTCCACAATATAAGCATCACAACAGTGCAGAAAGTGCATTAAATATAAAGAAATTACAACAAATATTAAACACAAAATAACAAGGCTGAAATACAAAAGCACAATTACCATGTGCGCCTCTTGGACCGTGCAAAATATTTGTTTGAGGCCGTACTTTCTTCATCTGCGACCACGTTTGCGCTCTCTGTATTCTTTTTCCCACAATGCAACAGTTATGGCCTTCTGGTCACTTGACCTTGACCTCAACATAAAAAATGGAATTGTAATAAATAGCAACAAATTTAAACCAAAATTATTTATAAAGGTAAATTATTTTAGTATTATCTTTATGTTATACCCCTATTTAAACTGTTATTTATTTCATTTTGTATGTTTTTAAGAACTGTGTGAATTCAATTACTAATGAAATTATCAAACATAGACTAATCTCTAACACTGTCCCTCAGACAGTTACACTCCCATCAAATTACTATGATTTATGACACATTTATGAAAACATTTGAATAAATCTAGTAATTTCCAGAAATGAACAACTGACATTTTATACCTCTCAGGTCAACACTGCCACTTTAAACCGTTCTTAGAGATGTGTTCCATTGAAACACATTTTAGTCGTGTTCTACAATTACAACCAACTTATGAATAGGTCTTTCAAGAATGGAAGTACTAGTAGAACTTTGACCCTCTTTCTTGAGCTTTCTGTTTCCCATTTGTACTGTAACTTTCCGTACCAACCCATCTTCATCTTTACTAACATCTAGTACCCTACCAATTCTCCATTGATTACGAGGCACCTCGTATTCTTTGACAACGACTATATCTCCAACCTTCACATTATGCCTTGCAGAGGGCCAACGTTGTCTGAGAATAATGTTTGCTAGGTACTCTTTTCTCTATCTACTCCAGAGCTGTTTTGCCAGGTACTGTACTCTGTGCCATCTTTTCTTGGGATACTTTTGAGCTAATTTCACAAGTACAAAACTGGCTTTCCTTCTGTCTTCTACACTTATGGGCTCTGCAGTTTTCGCTATCTTTGCCAGTTTCTGGATTCGAGCAATAACATTCAATGTTGTATGCCATTTTGAGAAACGTCCCAATCTTTCCAGAAAATTGTCCTCTTCGACTACTTTTGTTTGTAGTGCTTGTGTCACTTTGACTTCTGAATCTCCCACCATAAGCTGTGGAGTTGACTTTTGGGTTACAATCTCTCTTTCCCACAGGAATTTTGGTCCAGTGAGCCACGGTGAACTCATCAACTCTGCCACGTTGAGCCCTCTGGAAGCATGGTCTGCCGGGTTTTGGTCAGTGTCAATGTAGTACCACTGGTCTGGGTGTGTTGTTTCTCTGATTCGTTGTACTCAATTAGCAACAAAAACATGGAACCTGCGTGCCTCATTGTTAATGTAGCCTAAGACTACCTGTAAGTCTGTCCAAAAGTATTCTTGGTCGATCTTAAGCTCCAGTTCTTTTTAACAACTCAACATATTGCCAACTGCTGAGGAGACCACTGCAGCTGTTAACTTTGGTCTAGGTATGGTTACAACTTTGGTGGGTGCAACCCTGGCTTTACCTATGACTAAGGAGCAATGCACTTTGTCTTCTGTCACCACACGGATATATGAACACTGACCGTACCCATTGCTACTCGCATCCGAGAAATGATCGAATGCCCTTTTGGCACATTTACTGCAGAATTTTCTTTCCTAGTAGAAGGAAAGGAGCCAAGAAGCCTAGCGGTTCAAACACAGAGGAGACTGTATAGATTATTCCCCGCCGTGATGCTGGCTTCTCATCCAGATTGACATTAAAGGAGAATGTATCACTGTTCGCACTCCATTTCACTCCCAACACAGTCTGGACCAGGAGTTCCTCATGATTGAGATCCACATCCTGTACTCCACTTGCTAGTTCGCTGTCAGGAATAGACTGTTTGAGATTAACTTGTGGAGGTTTAATCTCCCTTTTGCACATAAATGTTGCGCTTCTCTGACTAGTTTGATGGCTGTCTCCACAGAGTCTACGCTGATCAACCCATCATCAACATAAAAATCCTTATGAAGTTGGCTGCTGCGGGATAATCCTTCTAGTTTTGGCTTGCAAGGTATTAAAAGTAGTAGGATTTGGGTCTGGATTTTTCCAGGCTACGTGCACATTGGTCTGTCAATAGATTTGATAGTAGAACTTGGAAGGTACAGATGTCACACAATAAAGTGGCGAAAAAAGGGTGGAGCTGTATCGTGTTATAACGAGGCGCACTTCGGCCAAGTGAATAAAATTTCAGTGGCAGTTTTAAAAGAAAACAATATAACAAATGGCCGCCAGGTGGCTCCAGGGTGCACATTCATCCAAAACATTTCCCTTAAAACTACGTTCTGAAGTTAAATGTGTTATTTGTAGCGGTTTAGTCATTAAATTATTGTCCTAAAATATAATTGTCTCATGTAAACTGCCTACTGTAATATAATAAACGAAATCCTACACAGCCTAAACAGTTAAACTCAACTCCATCGAAAACATATTGAGTTCATACGGTCTTGATGGTGTAGTGGAAACGACTAAGGTCTGTTAATCGGGCAGACAGGGTTTGAATCCACCGCGCGATTAATGTATATTTATGGTGTTACAGTATATTAATCATACACTGTTCGTTACTGCTTTTATTTTATTAGAGATTGCTGTTGTTCATTTTGTTCATCTAAAAGTAGTAATGGCTACATCTATTAATCATACACTGTTTGTTACTGCTTTCATAAACTACTGTAGTAATGGGCACATCATAAACTAATAATGAGTACAGTACCTTTATTACTGATTGTAATAATTTTATTTAAACAGGAATTTTGACCAGATGGACGTTCATAACTATTGTGAATTGTAGGCATTGCTTATGTGTATGGAAAGATTATCTTATATTTTTTTTAAATATCAAGAAATAGGTTAAAAACGTCACCAGAATGTTTTCCTATGACTTACAGTAAGATATCACTTTGTGAACTACAGTACATCTCTTGTCTCAAACAATATACTGGATGCTAGGCAATGGTAGGCAACAATATACGTCAGTTCCCCATAAAAAAAAAACAATATACGTCAGGTAAGCGACTTGTTCTTCAGGCATTCCCGGGGATTCCTGTGTATACGTCAACAACGCTATTTCTCTCTTCCACTTTCTGATCAACCATTTATAAAAACATTGATTTAAGCCGGAGTGGCGTAGCAGTGGCTTTGTGTATAGGTCTACGTCGTAAGTTCGAGTCCCTGCATAAGCATATGTTATTCTTTCTCAATCTATTTAGAGGACCTATTCAAATTGTATACTAACGTATAACTTTTGTGAATAATCATCTATATTTTTTGAATAATCATCACACAGCAGTGTGTAAGATGGTAGGGATATGATCATGATCAGAACAATGATCATTCGTTACATTTGCAGTTCAAATTTCTGTGCTGACTGTGGACTAGGACATGACGAAATTTATTAGAAACAATATTGTAATGATTGCGCTCTCGGGGAGAAAATGATTCAACACGTTGGCAATGCTATAAATAGAGCTGAATTTACATGCAAAGTCCAACAATGGTTTTCATACCGTATATGAAAAATATCTCACTGATGATAAGAAAAAATCGCCCAGAATTTACCTATGGACACATTTTTAGTTTTTTCTGTGAATCCATTGCTAGCATTGGGCAGACTGTACAACTTGCAAACCTCAGAGGTGCACATTACCAGAATTTGCAAACTAGTAGGCTAAATTAGGGAGGAGGAATGCGTGTGTACTGTAGAATACGGCAGGAGGAACGCCCCAGACTGAATGTCGGTGTACTGTAGAATATGGCAGGAGGAACGCCCCGGAACAAGCCGAAATCATGGCTGACATTCATCTTCCTTGATAGCAGAAACTGGCATTTGAAGGAAGGTTTGTCTCTAAAGTTGAATTTCTAGTGAAAAAATGGATACTACAGTTGTGCTTTATGTTTTCAGTGAAAGCATACAACTAGGGCTGGGATAAACGATTATTTTTTAAACGATTAATCTAGCGATTATTGTTTGATGCATCGATTAATCTAACGATTCGTTTTTTCAGTCCAATTCGATTTCGATTCGATTATCGATTATCTCCCTATTAATTGACTAATAATAACAATTTATACATGTAATATAATAAACCAACAGCAAAGAAACAAAATAAAGAGTTTTCTATGTATCCACCTCAGCCCAGGCTATGCCCTTTGATTAAATATCAACAAGTAGGCTAATTAAATCCTATGTGTGTAACATAATCGTCACTTGCGCAGTCACGGCATGACAGTGAACACACAGTTACATGCCAGGACTAATAAGGGCGCCAATATTCCATTTAAAACCGGAATAGTCCTGTCATGTAACTGCTCACTGTCCCATCGACGACAATTAATGAAGACATAACGTTACAACCGTTTGTTGACTTAGGTTGCATAAGCGTGTCATTTCACACCTTGAGACTATATTACACATGGTAATTCATTACACTGTACCTTAAAACTTTAGGTGTCGACAACGTATTATAACCTACTCCATCATAGAGTGGGGAGTTGGAAAAAAAACGTACGGTGCTCTGTCATCTGCAGTTGCTTCCGGGTGGTGCCTCTTCTGGGGCCGGTTGCACAAACTGGACGTAAAAACGTTGGGCTTAAATCCTAGGTCGGGCGTAGCTACATCCAAGGTTGTGACTGGAATTTACACCTTTTGCACCAAATAAAAATAAGACTAGTCGTAGCTAAGTCCAGTGTAAGTAATGCGCATCCGTGAGAACAGAATATTCTTAGTGATATAGTTGCTAGGCAGTGTTATTTCCTTAATTAATCCAACTAGATAAAATGGACAAAGACAGTTTTAAATGTTCCAACGTTGCCCCCTGGCAACTGTTTCGCCTCATAACCCACAGATTGTAAAATAAAAGAGAAGCTACCATTAAAATACTTGCATTTTATTGGTTTGTATGGTTAAAAATATATTATTTTCAAGTAATTGATCCCTATATTCGATGTGCCTGCAAGAGCATTAAAATAAATCCCGTCTACGAATACGAATCCAAAGAATGCGTGCGTGTGCTGTGCACTACGGCATGACAAATGGACTATAGATAGACAAAGCAATTTGCATCGTCCTAACTTGAGATTGATAACAGAAAATATATTCACCATTTAGCATGAGGAATGGCAGTGAAGTGTCAGTCTTAACAAGCATTACTATTCCATACTGTTGTGATGGAAAACATTGTTTAACGTTTTAAGATAGATCGAACAGCTGAAAGTGACTGATCAAGATTTGTTTGTAACGTACAGTAAAGTTACTTCAGTTTTGACAAAAACACTGTGGCTATTTCCAGGCATTTATTGATAGTTAAAGGTAATAGGTTAGCCTTTGACTTTTACTAATCTAAAACGCTTGTTCAAACCTGATAATTGCCCACTCAATCTGCTGTTAATTCATAGCTAGTTATTAGTACTATTTGTGGTCGCTGCAAATGTAAACAATGTGCCCTGCATTTTCGATTGTACAAAACGGTCTTTCTCCAAAGAAATTACAGCTAAATCTTAATGCAATCAGTCAGAAAAACTGGACATTTTTAAAAATTAGTATAAATCGCCACCCTGCGCCGACCAGGCGTAGCTCATTGAGCGCTTATGTCCAGCTGGTGCGACAGGTATAAATATATAAGTCCGACATAAAGGGCATTTTAGGTCTGACATACAGTTACGAGTACGACCTATATACGTCCAGTTGGTGCAACCGGCAGGTGCTGGTGCATTGCCGTGATGTTAGAATGGAAGGCCATCTCCATTTTGCAAAGACAACATGTCACAGAATTGTTTCCTTTTAAATGAAATAATTCCCATACATTAGAGGAACGAGTGTGCCGCACTTCTGAAAGTCTGTGGAGCCACTCGTGTTGCTATTACTCTCCGGCACCACTGTCTTTGTTTTAGGTCTGAAGAATCGACGCGCATATTTTGCGTCGACGTATTTTTTGCTTCGACGTCATCGATGACGTCGACGCGTTGTCCCAGCCCTACATACAACCGATAGTTTGTTAGTTTCTACGTAACAAATGATCATTGTTCTGTGCATTTTTCTACCATCTTACACAATGCTGAGCTGTGGGGTACATTGATTCTTCGCAAATATAGATGATTATTCACAAAAGTGATATACTAGTGTTGAGAAGTAGATTCTATATAATCATGTTCAAATACAGTTTAAACATTTTATAATGCTATAACTAGATGAGAGTGTTATACACCTATAGTTTGAGGCCTGTTATGCTGTCTGAAGGCAGACAGGGAGAGGGTTTTTTCTTTAGGAGGGGAGTAGCTGGGTCACAAGGACAAGTGAGTGAGTAGGACAGAGAGGGCCCATCAAGGTACTGTTCTTATATTATAACATCATAATTAGCTTGTAGCATATAGTTTAGGACTTAGCTTATAACTCTGTTATATTAGACTGCTTATAACTAAATGATCTATTGTATATTACACTGTAATTCCATCACAGAGCTGATACACAATGGATGCCATTCAGACTAATAGGACATTGTACTGACAGGACACTAGACAGATAAGGTTTAAGGAGTTATTTGAGAATAACAAGTAGCAAGGCCATTTGATAAGATGCTAGACATAAGTTAAGGTGACCGGCACATGTGCTCACATGAGACAGTCACGGGTATGAGGAGATAAGGGTCTTCCTCTAGAAGGTGTGTGAACAACAAAGCTAAGGCTATATAAACCAGTTCCAATTGTTATTCGAGGCTTTTTCTTCAAGCCTGTCTTTGGTTCCTTGTCCTGAGGTCCCCGTTTCCAGACAAGATGTTACTTTATTAAAGATTCTTTGATGTAACCACAACCCGACTCCTGAAACAAAATAGTGGACATACTAACGTTAATAAATATAATTTAAAGGAAATACGATGTAGCCTATTTAAATTTTGTTCAATAGATTACAGTGATAGTACAGCTATAATCAGTGCTCGAAGTGGGGCGGTACTAACCGGTACGCAGTAACCGCACGTCTACATTTTACTCTTAAGCGTACCTACACTTTTTCTTGCATACCCCTGCTTCTCGCATTTAGGTGGTATGCAACCACTGACAGAGAAAGCATCAGTGTCAGAGAGATTTCTTCAGATCTCTTGACGAATCACGTAAAGGCAAGCAGTCGGCCCACCCTATCAAATTCGATTTTCCACGGACGCTAGTTCGAAAACGCCGTTGCCTGACCATAACATATTTTTCACTGCTGAAAACCTAGAAACTAAAAAAGAAGTGTGTCTTTTTTAAGTTGTTATGCTAGCAGGGTTTTAGAAAGATACTAGAAGAATGCGTGTGCCAGAGCCAGACACGTCAACAAAGGTCCAAGTCCAACCAGAAACATCGGGTACGACTTCAATACGACTTATGAGCTTCAAACTAACGTTAATTAAAACCCTTCATAGTCTCCCGACGTTCTAGAGTGTCAAGCGAGAACCGTACATGCTTGGTACCGTTGGAACTGAGGAAGAGCAGAAAATAATGAGTGGTGGCTCTGGCTCATCCCTGTGCGTTAAACAGAGCTGGAGCTATGACGCCTTAAAGTTGGTCATGTTTTATAGATGCCTTTTTTACTAAACATGTTACAGACAAGAAGTAAAAATAGCTGGGATTTCAAAAACGTATAGAAATATTGTAAGAAATGGGTATAGCATTTTGATTTTGACTTGTTTGTATGGCCTCCAAACTTTGCACACTGGTCCAGTAGCCCTGGGGGCTTGACCAATATGCATTAAAAAGCCTTATTCATAATGGTTTACATGCTTTACAAAAAATCCAGATTGTCTAATCCATCAGATTTGAAAGGTTCAAGATTTGAGTGTATTTGAGTTGGGCCGCTCTCACACAGTGTTGTGTGCAGTTGTCTATTGGCCCCCAAATACAATATGGATTTTATAAATAATTTTTCTGTGTATTTGGTTAAAATTATGCCTAAATATGACAGATTCTTTATTGTTGGGGATTTTAACATCCATGTTTGCCGTCCTGATAATCCAATGGCGAAGGACTTCCTAAACCTCATTGACTCTTTTAATCTTGTGCAGACTGTGTGTGGCCCCACACAAGAATGCGGACATGCTTGATGTTGTTTTAACTTATGGCTTGCCTGTTCTTAACCTGGAGATCGGCAATGCTGCGTTTTCTGACCATATGCCTGTGTTATTTGAGATTGATCTTGACTGTATTACAGTTAAACCTCATCCTTCTGTCTGGCACTATCGCATCATGAATTTTTCCTTTGCCGTTTTCACACAGAACTGTGCCTTATCAGCATCTATATGTGACAATACAGAACAACTTAACTCATGGTTTCAAAAAACTTGCCAAACTATTATTGATCGATTGATTTCTTTATTATCCCCTTAGGGAAATTTTGTTGCTTGTGTTTGAACATACAAGACTAACAATATACATACATACAGACTGTGACCTGCTCAAAAATCACCAAAACTACCTATCATTTAATAATTTTACTGCCTGTGGCAAGAAGGAATATTTTCCCCTATTTTTAAACATTGCTGCATCCTAAATCTTGACCCGAGGGTTTTGTCAAACAGAGGATGCCTATTGTCTGATATGATTATTTTTGCTTTACTAAGGCATCTTGTTTGCCAAATTTGTTCAAGAACTCTTTAAGGGATACCAATCAGTTTACTCGCAATACTCAAAACTTTTCTAAGCAAACTCGTTTGTTCCGTTGTGACATTTCCAAACCAACAAATGATACAAAATGTAAAAACACTTTCATTTAAAGATTTATAAAACACTCTACGGATGGAGACGCTTACATTAAATGACAACATCTTCCTAAGTAAGTACAGGGCCCTATTTTAACGGTTTAAGTGAATGGGGTGAAGCGCATGGAGCAAGTGCGCTTTGTGCATGTCCAAATCCACTTTTGATAGTTTAACAGTGGAAAAAAGGGTGCATGTGCCGGGCACATGGTCTAAAAAGGTTGTACTAAGTGTCTTCAGTAATTCATAAGTTTGTTTTGGGCGTAACATGCAATAAACCAATCAGAGTGTCATCTCCCATTCCCTTAAAGACCCAGACGCATTTGTACCTTGGCATTGCTATTATTATGGTGGATTTGAACCGTAATATTTGTTAAAATAACAATGATATCACTACACTAAGAATTATCCTGAAAACACCTCCCTGTAAGACCAGCACGCCCATGGGTGCAAAGATGGGCGCAGGTGCATTTGCTACTTAAACGACGTGTGCGCTGGATGGAAAATTGATAACTGTGTCGGTCTTAAACTAGCAAACACATTTGGGTTTGTGCTTTGCGCTGTGTTGCGCCGGGTGCAAGACAGGGCCCATAGTCTTTGCTGTAATTTTTTGTTGACAGCCTCAGTCCATTTATCCCACCTCAGTTTGTGATCAAAGACAACCCCAAGATATTTATACTCATTAACACTCTGATTTGGCTCCCCTTTATCAGTGGTCATACTTTCTGAAGACTCCTTTCTAAAATCAATACACATCTACTGTTTTTTTTAAATATTTAACTTAAGGTTTTACATGTCAAGAAATAAATTCATTTACAATAGGTCCATAGATGTCCTCGTCCCCCTGAAGGAGACTAACTAATGCAGTATCATCTGCAAATTTGATTAGATATCTCCCTGAATGGGCACTTATACAGTTATTTGTGTACAATATAAACAGTAGGGGTGAAAGGACACAGCCTTGTGCGGATCCAACATTAGTAATTTGTTTATCGAATAGTGATCCACCCACTCTCATTCGCTGTACTCTGTTCCCACAAAATCAGTCCTCTATCCAGGTTAAACTCTGTGGCTAATCTATCAACCCACACATTTGGCAACATAGTATTAAAAGCCAATGAAAAGTCAGCAAATAGGATTTTCACGTGATATTTGGAACCTTCAAGATACGAGTAAACAATATGCAACAATGTTAAGATTTCATCATCCACTCCCTTATTTGACTGATATGGTAATTGCAAAGGGTCCAATCTATATTGTGTTTATAGCGGTCAGTCACCAAAGCGGTCAGTGAAATTCGCCGATAGTCACTAAGCTCTAATGGTTTATTGATTTTAGGAAAAGGTATAATAGTTGAAGTTATTCATATAGTTGGTACTATACGTTGGTCTAACCATCTTTGGAATAACATAGTAAAAAATTGGATAGTTGCTCAGCCCAGTTGTTTAACACACGTCCACAGATGCTGTCAGGCCTCGGGCTCCTGTGTATTGCAACTCTGAAACATTTTCTTTACATCTAGTTCTTGGATGGTAAAGTCATTAGTTGATGCCAAGAAAGTTTCTTCATCACTATTAGTATCCTTACCATGCCTCTCAAAACGTGAAAAAAAACATGCGACACAGTGGCTCCATTAAAAACCAGGGAGCCTAAAACTAAATCTGAGCCCTGGCTAAATGACACGGCTCGTGCTGTTAGACGTCAGTCCCATAGAGCTGAGTGCAAATGGAAGAAGGACAAACTGCAGGTGTCTTTTCAAATGATAAGTGACTGCTGGCATCATTACGATTGTGAAAGATGCTAAAAGAAAACATTACTAAATAATTGTATCCAACTCTAATAAGCCTTGTGTTTTGTTTAAGACTATTGACTCTGTTCTTAAGGGCCCGCAAACTGCCTGCGTTGATTCTTCCCCAGCTGGTTGTGATAACTTTCTTAATTTTTTTTATTGATAATGTCAATTGCACTAGAGCTCTTATCCTACCTTCTGGTTCTGACCCCTCTGTCTTTGTCCTCTGTTCTGCTCTTGCTGTCTTTGACATTCAATCCTGTGGCGTTATCTAGTTTACATGAGATCATTGGTCATTTGAAGCCCCTAGGTTCTCCAAAGGATAGTGTTCCTCCTCGGCTTCTCAAAGAGGTTTTTCCTACTGTAGGAGCATTTGTTCTTGCAGTTGTTAATAGCAGTATGTCCTCAGGCATATTCCCTGAAAATGTCATACAGGCAAGTGTGCAACCACTAATTAATAAACCTGGTCTGGATCTGTCATGTATTTTAAAGCAAGTACACAGTCATTTTACTGTCATAGCATTCAGAATTTAATTTGACTATGGCTTCATTATTTCAACTATCATCCATCGTCTATTGTCAGTTTTAAATTTAGCTTTGTCAAAAACCCAGTGTTCATTTCCAGGTTAACCACTGCTTAAATTATCTTTACATTTTATTTGGACTACTACATTTTGTGTTGCAACAAAACAACTTTATGAAAACAAAAATTAAAGCTTGCACAACTAGTTAGAAATTGCTTCCTATAGAGTGCAGGAATATCATACTAATTGTTGCTTAAGGATAGAACTTAAATAAAAAACTCAAGGTCAATGGACCTTGTAGCTATAAGTAAAATCTAATAAAAAATCTAACCTAAGCATTTTCTTCAATTATTAAAGTAAAAAATGCAGGAACTAATCTTCTAACTCCTTCTTGGTTAAACAGAATACATTTTAATAAGAAGGAAATTGAAAAATAATTTGAAAACAAAATTGTTAAAAGAATCATCCTCATTAAAAAACGCTCTCTCCTCCGCCGCCTCCTGCCAAGCAATCACTGCATCCAGCGATCAAGAGCATCACCCCTATTGTGTTTTTATAGGCCTAAGTAAAATGGTCTCAAAACAGATTCATTGTAGACTTTTGTTGTTTTTGAAGGTATTATATAATGGTAGTATACAAAAAATATATATTTTATCAAAGGATATATACATGCTGTAGTACCCTGTTTTCGTATTTTTTTTTTGCCTTTATAAAATTACAATTCTTAAAGTGATGGTTCGGAGTAATATAACCATAGGGTCATAGTGTAGGCGCTAATGGAACCAAGGGTGTATCTCGTAAATAACTCCACTAATAATGCTCGGAATGGTACCAAACTTCTACAGTAATACAAATTGGTTCTGTACTTTAAATAAAACGAGGCATTAAAAAGTTTGTAAGTAAACCAGAAGTATATTTATATAACACTTGCCTGATGGCTGCTACTCTCGGCTGCTTCCGCGATCCCGCGAGATCCCGCAAGAGCGGAGCACAACATGTATTTAGATACAATATAGACAAATTAGATATATTTAGGATTTTTCCCCTTCATCTGTGAAAGTTGGACAGTTCAGCACTCCTGTCTGTTCTCTGAATGACGCCTACTCGCAATCATCTATTCCACAAAGACAATTGTGCTTTTCATTAATATGCCAGGCATGCAATACATATTGTGGAGTTTATTTATAGGACATCATATTTATTCTTATAAAAAATTGCCTCTGCCTCTCTTTATGCTGTCTGAATATTAGGAGACTGTAGCATGTCGATATATTTTGTGGTACCGAATAGATCCTCAAACAGTGAGTAGGTAGCCTACTGTGAGTTTCAGTGAGCGCACGTCAGTTTTATTACGCCCAGTTGCGGGGATGGCAGGGAGGGTTAGTTAACGACCATGTAAACTTTGCTTACCTGGACTTTTAAAGAAGTACATTATCCAGATAAAATAATTATATATATTGTTATATGTAAACGCAGAGTCAGTAAAATTTGGTTAATATCGAGTCTATTCATTACTTTATATTAATGTAATAAATATATACATGTGGCATATGCATGATAATTGAAAAATATAATAAAAAGTGGTTATAACAAATAACAATAATTCGCTTATCAAATTGACCCGGGCAGACGTGATGAGCACTATAAGCTGACTTCACTGTTCTTAAATTGACAAATATCGCCCTCTCCCCCCTCTGTCTTTCAGGTGTTTTGATTACATGGACATTTTAGATACGACTATGAGAAAACATTGTTGACTGACTCAAGAGAAATGAGACAACTTTACGCAGCTGGAGACTAAATTACTTCTGAAATATGTATAAAAGTTCTCATATTGGACAATCAAATTCTTAATATAAATAAACTTATTTGTTAATCTGTAAATAGGCCTAAACTAATTTGTTAATAAATCTTATTTCACATGAATATTCCCTAACAACGCATTGTTTCGGACACTGATAAATGTGTGTGGGAGAGGGGTTGGGGAGTGGCATTGTTTTGTCTTGCCTAAAGCGGCAAAACGTCCAGAACCGGCCCTGCTTATTACATATAAGCTGCGACGAACTGGTGTGAAGGAACATTCACAGCTAAGCTTAGTTTATTTAATGGACCATGTATGAGATGCACCCAAGGAAATACTTTGGCTTTTCTGGTGGTTTTAAAATATTATTCATTGTTATCATTTTTCCCTGTTTCCTATAGTATATACACTGAAAATAAAACAATTTCACCTCACACAGTTGTCTTTGTGTTTGCTAAATAAATATTGTCTATTGCGCCAGCATTACACGGTTGTTTATAATCAACTCTCTTCTGGTGTGACGTTGTCCTGTTTCCCGTCACTACAACGCTTAGTGACTGGTAACACTAAGGAACCCGTGTGTCATGAACGCACCCCTGTAATCAGATCGAAATCACCGGAATTCTGAACAGCTACTCATCCTTTTGGTCTGAATATAAACGCTCACAACACATATCCTCTTTGCGAGGTATTGAACGTAATAGTCCTACTGAGCATTTCTTCATTGATTCATATATTCTGGCTTGACCCTATTTTTAAGTATTTCAGATTTTGTCTTCTGGATTATCCCCTGGTACCGTTGCTTTAATTACTTGTCTAACGTGTGGATCTGTTTCTGCCTGTCTGAGAACCCGCTCCAGTGTATTGACCCTGCCTGGACAAGAACCCGCTCCAGTGTATTGACCCTGCCTGTACGACTACCCATTCCAGTGTATTGACCCTGCCTGTACAAGTATTAGCTCTGTATATTGACCCTGCCTGTCTCAAGAGCCTGTTTTTGGAATTGTCCTGGTCTGAACTGTGCCTATATATTCACATTGCCCTTGTCTGAACTGTTTATCTGCTAGAGAAAAAAGTTTCCTAGTCCTGCAACAACTATATAATTAAACTATATATATAATTAAACCTTTTGGGTGACTACCTGGTTCAGTGTCATCGTTACATCTGGCCCACAGTCAGCACATAATATTTGGCGGCTTGTGAGAGCAAGAACTGCGAACGAAACGATTGCTCTTTCACACAGTGTTCATTTGTTTTATGAACTGGGCATGCCAACTATATTCATTGCCCCTCCTCCACCCCCGCTGTCAAACCGGTTTATCCCATCAACATTCCAGGCAACGATGATAGCTATGCTGTAGTAGCCTATTTTCCTATTTTTTATCCTTTGTAGAATTAGAATTCTTAAGTCAATATAATCAAATAGACAAAAATTGCTCCCCATCCATGCTCTTCCCTCCATACGTGCCATGAACATACAAGAATGCAATGAATGCTTTGAGTGTAATTGTCGTAGCCTATATTCATGGCCCCTCCTCCACCCCTCACCCCCTCTGTCCGCGGTGTTATACGAACAGATCGTGGCAGGCTATAGTGCTTCCATTGAGCACAACTGCGCAAACAAAACCCCTACACAGGAATGTTTCTAATTCCATTGACATTCAAATAAAGCTGGTGAACAGTTTGAAGGAAACGATTGCATCTCACACAGTGTTCATTTGTTTTATTCCGCAGAAGCTGCAATTCTCAGGAAGATTTTCAAATTGATTCTTTGGCATATGGTTTTCGGATTAATACGCAAGACGACACCAGACTCACAATTTAGGATGTTCCAATTCAAACTATTATACAACATTCTGTCAACGAATACAAACATATATATGGGGGATACACTCTTCTCAGCTCTGCAGATTTTGCTGCGAGGAGGTAGAGTCAATAGATCACTTGTTTTGGTGCTGTCCGCATGTAGCAAGCTTCTGGTTACAAGTGCATGAATGGCTGAAGAATTTGCACCATTGGCCTAGAATTATCTCTACAGAAAGTAATACTCGCTGACTTTAAAAGTCATAGTCAATCAACCAATAATATAATTATTATTTTGGGGAAAAAATGTTCATCTTCAAATCCAAACCGGTAGAATCAATGAGAATAGAAAGGTTCTGTACTTATGTGAAGCATCACAGTATAGTTGAGAGTATGTATGACAAGAAGAAACCCAAGATGGCTAGGACTAATAGATAGATGGGAGAGGTTAAATATAGTTGAAGGGTGGGATAAAGTAATACAGGAGTCATGGAAGGCTCGAAGATCGTAACTGAGGTGAAGTAGCATAGTTGGAGGTAGGGGTAGAGAAAAAGATAAGATCATATTGGAAGCTTCATGTGGGTGAATAATGGTTAGGGTGGGGCAAACGAAGTAAAAAATGTAAAAGTAAATACAAAAAATTATAGTAAAATAATAAATAAATTACTGTGTAATCTAATAGAAAATCACAAACAACCTAAATAATTATAAAAGTACATCCATACATGAAAAATCTAAGTTCATGTAGCCTATAGTGCCATTCTATGTCTGAGCTGGTGAAGAACAATATTTCCTTGCTCACCTAAATATTATCGTACATTCATATAGCAGAAGCAGCAATTCTCAGGCAGATTTCACATGGATTCATCTGATCCCTCTTACTGATATAAAATGTAACAGTTTATAATATTTACTTGTAAATTCAATCCCCAATGTTATTTCATTACCAATTTTGTTAGTGTAATATAGGCCTATCCAACATGTAGAATTACATGAGTTAACACGGCGACATTTGGCCAATTGTGATTTAAAATTTAGGATTATTTTAGCATAGTAAACAATATATAGCCTATTTATAATACAAATATTATTGAATTACTTATTTTGCTACATCATGAATATAGCCTAGGCAAAATGTTGAATTATGAGAAGAAGCATTTCGTAGTTGTAAAATAATCTGCAACAATTCTAAAACACATGATAGCCAGTCACTTTAATTATTACGTTATATTGCAAAGACTAAAGTTAAAAATATTTTAGGACATGATACACATTATTTAGTTAATTCTCAGCCAGGGTTAAAGATCTTTTTTCTGAGGTTATTGGCCATTAAGCCATTGACCTAATACAGCATCAGTATCTGAGGATATAATGTATGGTTAGCCTGTACAAGATTATTTGTTCTGTAGTCAATTTGAATGTTTGGTTACAACTTTGACCGTGAGACTGGGTAACTGTACGTACACACCGCCACCGACTTGAGCTTCAAAAGAAGCTCTGGCTGCCCTGTCAAGGACGCTTGTCAAAAAAGTATGGGGAAGCTTTAGACGCTTTTGCCACTCTGACGTGGCAGGACATTCACATCAAGCAAGGAAGACTAGCAAACATACTTAAATTTAAATTGGTTGACTGTTTGTTTGCAGCTGAACTGCGTCATAGCTCATTACCATAAAGTTGAACAAACTTCACAACTTTCTGCTTTATGCTCTGTTCGCGCAACACGCCCAAAACGTGACGCTGACTGATTTGCTGGTCCTTGCAGCTCAGAGAAGCTGGCTTCCATTGAAAATGATTGTCTTCCTGTAACTTTGAAGCTCAAGTCGGTGGCGGTGTGTACGTAACATAATGCTGTTTGCAGGCGTGCCATCTTTTTCTTTGTTGTTGGTTAACGGCAGTTGGCATCAAACTTCAATGGTGCGTTACCGCCACCTACTTTACTGGAGTGTGGCCTAGGCATGTAACTGTTCTTTTCTCCTCTTAAAATGTATACTCTGTATCAGCTTCAGTTTCCTGCCCCCTTCAGTTCCTGTCTAGTATTACATCAATATGTAACAAATGCAATTTAATCACTGTTGGGTTATTCTATAGAAAATAGTTTTAAATCCTCTCTCTTTTTGCCTGTCTCTTCTTTTGCTTCCTTATAATTTTTTATTAACCCTCTAGTTCATTTCACAGAAAATCGTAAAGGCTCCTCCCTTTGGCCAATGAAAAGCTAGTTTCCTGGTTCGTTTTTCCCATTTCTGAGATGTTGTTCTAATTTCATCTTTACATAAGGGATACCTTCTGCCAAAAATTTCTACTGGTTTATAACTCATTGTTGTTTGTTTTTTTCTTGTCAATAGTGTCAGCTATGCTATGTGTGTGCAATTTTAGTGACTGAATAATTTCTCAGTATGTGAGTGGATTATAGTCTTTTTCAGTGGCTTTCCTCTTTTCTCCCAATTGTCACTGAATCATATACAAAGTGTCTGTATGTAATTATTTATTTGATCAGATCCGTTTATGTTACTATTAATGTATGTAAATCAGTTTTAACAGTTCATATTTTTTATTCATAAGTCGCTCAACTAAACATCTAACAATCCTCAAACTACTGCATGTAGGTCAATCAGTCTAAACACTAAAATACCCACCGATTGCTGGAACAACAATCTGTTCTTACTTTTGTTAATACAATTAAAATATACAGTCGTATGCAAAAGTTTAGGCACCCTTGACAATTTCCATGATTTTCATTTATAAATAAATGGATGTTTAGATTAGCAACTTAATTTTGATGTATCAAATAACTGAAGGACACAGTAATATTCCAGTAGTGAAATGAGTTTTATTGGATGAACAGAAAATGTGCAACATGCATCAAAACAACTATACTAGTTGTATGTATATCAACAATCACCGTTTACCATCAAGCAGCACACAATAACATCCAATTCATCGCCACATAATTCACACATTTCAATAGTTTGGGGTCAGTGCCTTGCTCCCCACAATATCTGCCAGGCTGTCCCTGAAGACTAATTTAGTGGCCTTGTGGCCAGCTCCTCCAGCTGTAAGCCAACCCGAATCGGCCAAACAAAAGAATAGCTTTTTGAATCTCTCTAACGTAATCAACTACTGCACTGCATCGTTAACATTATACATTTCCTAACAATCTAAGGCAGTATTAATTACACAATTTCAACACAGAAGTTCACCTTAAACATTCAATTATTTGGGAGATTTTCGTCTTATACATACTTTTCTACCTTTGCGTATTTAATCTACCGACCATGCTATTGCGCTGCTACGCTGACTCTCTTCCGCCTAGGGCTGCACAATATTGGAAATAAATTACATTGCGATATTTTGTTTCCCAACAATATATATTGCAATATTGCAAGCCATCAATGTAGGCTACAGTCAATAATTACCATTCCATGATACTAATAATTTCACTAATAAACAAGCTTCATTGGTTTATAAAAATATAACTGAAAAAATATATTTTTATTATAGAACTTATAAGCATTTTGTTTCACAATCTTTTGTTTTTAAGTCAACTTTTTTTAGCCAACGTGCCATAGTAAAACAGTGTTGGTTATCATCATAATCATGGCTAAGCAAATGCTACTGCGTGTAATTGCAACATATATTTACGATATGAAACGTTATTGCGTTTGTTATTTCTTTCTGTCGTTGACAGCATTTCTGATAAGGTGTCACAATGGCAAAGGCATTGCAAATTGTGTTTTGTTTTGATTGACATCCGAGATTAGATTTTTTACTTGTCGTAAAGAGCTTTGTGGGGCCGTTTTAAGTGATCAGACAAATGGGTGGTTTTCCCTTGTTTTGTTGCCACAACTTTATAACACTCCTGACAAAGTACCTGTTTTTGGTCATCCTATTTTTTTTTTTGCCGAAATAGTCCTTTTTTTCCTGCGTAATGCGTTTCCTCTCCGTCGCTCATCTTTGCTAGTACAGGTCTGCCAGTGACAGAGAATGTTGGCTGTGAGCAGCGGCACAACAACCAATCACAGTGAACCAATCACTGTGCAGGCATCCCAGCAACAAACCATACAACAAACTTCTGTAAACTGTGGTGCTACCTATACTGTCATTGGGTGCTACCCGTCTTCACATCGCATGTTCCGGCGATGTGACTATCGCACATGCGCACATCGCGATGTCGATGCTAAAACACAACATCGTTCAGCCCTACTTCCGCCCGTCTAATACGGGAACTTAAGCTAAAAAAATTTCAATACACTTCCAACCTTGTTATCACCTATTTACTACTTATTGTTATTTATTTATTTACTACTTCTTTATATACATTCATATCACAACACAGCTAGGTTCATATGCAATAATCCGTTCAGTTTCAATCACTCTCAATCATTTCTTTAGTATTTACAGTCCAGCCACTCTTCACTCGCTATCAACAGACAAGCAGGCGCCTCATCAGTTTAAGGGTTCCATACTCAACATTTATTAATTTACAAATACAGTAATAACCTTACCATCGTATGGCTTCTGACATTCCAGCAATCAAAGTCAAGGGAATATACCTGCCAAATTGACAATGAAACGGTACCTCGGACCGAGGTAAACTGCAGCTGCCCTGGCCAGGAACAGCCCGATTGTTGGATCCTAGAGCTCTGCGATAAACAAATTACTTGTTTACCTCAGAAAATGCAAAGTTTTACTGTCTATTGGCTTCCTACCACATCAGTCAGATAAATGTTTTGTTCATATCACATTTTTCATAGGAAATGTAACTTAACTCTCCCCTATCCATTTAGTCAATAGCCCCCACCCTCGCAATTTTGTGCGGCTACCCGGTATCATATGGGTTTACTTTCTCTCATTATTTACACTCTCCATGGGCCTACCCATTCAAGACCGCTGCTAAGTCACATACATTCAATTTTATTGCTATTAGCCAGCATGTTACCGTAGGATTTTTACTTGTATGCAATTTATATACAAAACGTTAGTACAGGAAAAGTTTCCCAGCATGCATTTGTTTACTCTTGTGCAGTTTCTCCAAACACATCTTCTCTGTCTCAATATCTAATTAATAATTCTTGGCAGAAAACTCACCTGTTCTTGTTGACGTTCGGCGAGTGCAGAACGCAGCTTCACAGACCATTTTCATGCCGAATCATAGCGCTTGCTGATTGTTTTGTGAAACTGCGCTCTGCCTCTCTGTTCAGCTCCAGCAGGCTAAAAAAAGTTTTAATCTATCCCTTGCAGTGGTCACCAAATTATGTTGTATATTTTTCATCAAGTAAATGTATAGAGTCCCGGAGGATGTGTATAAGGAGCGACACTTTAATCTTGTGTTAAAGCCGAGGTTCATCATGATAAATCTCTCGAACAAAGTCCCACACACCACTTTATAGACCAAGATGACATCATCAACAGAAAACGTATTACTGATTTCCTATTGGCCTAAAAAAGGATAGCATTTAGTTTGAATCTCACTGGTGTCTAAGACAACAATGTATCGGTTCCAGGGTGTCAATTAGGCTGGGTTTTCAATATGTTCATTCTCTCGGCCTTACCTCCTACTGAGAAAAAAGCCTCAGACACACCTGACTGTATTTTGTTGTTAAATTCTAATTGCCTAAGTGCTTCTGTGGGAATATGTCCATCCATGACTACTGAAGAAAAAAGCATTTGCTACGATGAATGTTATCAAGGACAAGCTTTACTTGTAGGGATTGAACCAAAAATGACTGGCGACCGCATATATAACTGAAGTTTTCCAGCACATATGGAAAGAGACGTAGCAAGAGGACAATTAACAGATGAGTAAGTTTATTAAACCTATTTTCTGTACCTTGATAATGGAGCACACATCGTGTCTGTGGTAATGTTATTGTACTGTATGTGTAATGTGCCAGCTGTATTTAGTAGCTAGCTGAGTGGGTAAATTACTATACCTTACTATATTTAGGCTACTCTTTCTAGATAAAGAAAAATGGATGGGATCGCATCGCTTTTGAATGAATGAATGAATTTATTTAGACAGTATTCTCAATCATTACAACGAGTTGCCGGGGATTAAATCACAAAAAAGCCAAAGGCTTATTTCCATTGTGGTCCTCACAAAAAAAGATAGGAGCAGTACATACATGGATTGAAATCATCACCAAGTTCATCATCAAACTCCTCATCCTCCCTTGGTTAATGTTAATAAAACAATTTTTTAACTTCCTTTCTAAAAATGCTTTCCGTATAAGTATAGATATCAGTGTTACTCCCCCGTGTGGAATGTCTATGGACATTCTTTACCTGGACATAATAGTCTATCAAGTAACCAGGAACTCTTTTCTTTATTACTTTAAACCCTAACACCAGTTTTAAGACTTTTACCCTTTCTTCAACTTTAAAAAAACCAACCTCTCTATAATGATTCTCGTCAAGATGCAACTGAGGATGTAGTTTCAAAATTACCCTACATAGCTTGTTTTGAGCAGTCTGCAATTTGTTTTTAATTCGTTTCGTACATCCACTATACCAAAATGTGGCAGCATAATCATAGTGTGCCTGCACTAATGCTTTAGCTAACATTTTTAAAGTTTGTGTATTTAAATAAGCCGTTTGTCTTGCTAAAATTTTTATCCTATTACATATTTTGGAATGAACTAAAGCTGCAATATTTTCTCCTGTCAATTTATTGTCTAAAACACATCCCAAATACTTTACTTCTTGTTTTGGGATAATGATCAAGTCACCAACCTTTACCTCTAATCTGGTGCTTTTTCTTAATTTGGCAGCCGAACCAAATAATATAGACTCAGTTTTTCCAAGATGTAAAAAAAGCTTATTAATGACAAACCATTTGGATACCCTTTCCATTTCTGTACTTAATTCATTTTCAACCTTTTCTTTCCTTTCATGAGAAACAATTATTGCTGCATCATCTGCATATAAAAAGAGTTCATTTGAACAAACCATTTTCAAATCATTAATATACAGTA
>JACXGM010004862.1:0-23292 GCA_016801145.1 Umbra pygmaea
TCCGGGCAGGGTCTCTCTTCCTCTACCTCGATTCATCATTGGGGTGTTTGTGAACCATTCTTTGTCTGGCCCCTCACCTGAGACCACTTTGCCATGGGAGACCCTACCAGGAGCACAAAACTCCAGACAACACAGCCCTCAGGTTCACAGGGACACACAAACCTCTCCACCACGTTAAGGTGATGGTTCCCGGAGAGGCCATAGTGAAATACCAAAATGAATATTTGAAAGAGAACTTGCCAATTCTATTCAATGGCTTTTCCGGGGTAATTGAAATCAATGTTCCTGCACTATACAAATGCAATATGTTCATAATGTTGCTCTTTCTCTCACCACAGATATCAAAGTTGTTGGTTTGAAGCTTAGTTCTACCCAACCAACTTTCAGTTCTTGCAGAATTCTATGATATTGTACTTGTGTCCTGATTGCTGGTTGTTGCCCTCAACATTTTGATAAGGTGTCCTGGCACTGAGCTTCAGCACACTTCAAAATCATGTTGCCAAACAGCCTACGTTGATTTCCACCACAGCCAGAAGTGCTTGTAGAGTGGCTAAAGGACTCTGATCAGTTCACAAGCTAAAGTAGACAAGATAGCTTTGCCAGGTAAAAGCACCAGGCTCTTTTGGGTGACTACCACAGGCTCTTCCTACATGTAATCAGGTTTTCTATCTCAGGTATACAGTATGTCACTCCTTCAGTAACCAAACATTTGTATTTAGCGTTGTCAATAACATAAGGCCTTAGCTGTTCTTGCAGACCACTCTGGAAATAAATGTTGTTTTTCGTAAGATGTGGCGCTCATTTCCTTCTCTTTTGGGCTCAATAAAAGCATTGTATCTTTCCATGGTTTTGGGAATCTGTTTCCATACAGGTTTGGTTGCTGCCCCATTCTTGGTTGCATAGTCTCTTAAATCTTTAAAATAATTATTGGTTGTCGACTAGTCTGTTCTGGGTCATCACTGGTTTTGGCAAATTTATGGAAATAATAAATCATACAATGTTCTAGGACACATCATTATTTATGTAACCTGTGGTAATTGGGTATACAGTATTGAAGTCAAACGTTTACATAGACCTTAGCCAAAGACATTTTCTGACATTTAATGACTTTTTTTTAATTAAATGAACTGTTGTAGGTCACTTTATTTTAAGAATATGAAATGTCAGAATAATAGCAGAGAGAATGATTTAATGTTTGTCAGCTTTCATTTATTTCATCACAGCAGTGGATCAGAAGTGTACGTATACAGTATACTCCATTAGTGTTTGGTAGCATTGCCTTTAAATTGTTTATCTGGGGTCAAACATTTCAGGTAGCCTTCCATAAGTTTCCCACAATAGGTTGGTTGATTTTGGCCCATTCCTCCTGACAGAACTGGTGTAACGGAGTCAGGTTTGTAGGCCTCCTTGCTCGCACATGCTTTTTTTCATTTGAAGACCCATTTGTGACCAAGCTTTAACCTACTGACTGATGTCTTGAATGTTTCTTCAATCTGTCCACATAATTTTGCTTCTTCATGATGCCATTTATTTTGTGAAGTGCACCAGTTCCTCCTGCAGCAAAGCACCCCAACAACATGATCCCGCCACCCCGGTTCTTCACAATTGGGATGTGTTCTTTGGCTTGCAAGCCTCCTCATTTTTTCTCTAAACATAACGATGGTCATTATGGCCAAACAGTGCCTTTTCTCCAAAAGGTGCGATCTTTGTCCCCATGTGCAGTTGAAAACGTAGTCTGGGTTTATATATGGCAGTTTTGAAGTAGTGGCTTCTTCCTTCCTGAGCAACCTTTTTATGTTGATATAGGATTTGTTTTACTGTGGATATAGATACTTTTGTACCTGTATCAACCAGCATTTTTACAAGGTCCTTTGCTGTTGTTCTGGGATTGATTTGCACTTTTCACACCAATATACACAGTAAAAACGTCAATGTTAAATTAACACTCTCATTGTTTATATAGGTTAATTTTACATTTAGGGTGTTGATTTAACACCGCCGTTTTGACTGTGTACGTTAAACTCTAGGAGTCAGAATGCATCTCCTTCCTGAGTGGTATGACAGCTGCGTAGCCCCATGGTGTTTATTCGTGCATACTATTGTTTGAATATATGAACATGGTACCTTCAGGCATTTGGAAATTGCTCCCAATGATGAACCAGACTTGTGGAGGTCTACAAAAACATATTCTGAGGTATTGGCTGATTTCTTACGATTTTCTCATGATGTCAAGCAAAGAGGCACAGAGTTTAAAGGTAGATCTTGAAATATATCCACAGGTACACCTCCAATTGACTGAAATTATCAGCACAGTCAACTTTGTCTATGTCAACTTCTGATTGTGATATAGTGAATTATGTGGAATAATTTATCTGTAAACAATTGCTGGTAAAATTACTTGTCATGTACAAAGTATCGGTAGATGTCCTACCCGACTTGCCTAAAACTTCAGTTTGTATACATGACATCTGTGAGTGGTTGACAGATATGTTTTAATGACTTTAATCTCAGTGTATGTAAACTTTTGATTTCAACTGTATACAGTATACACATTTCCTTAAAGGTTCAACCTTTGTTTAATATTTATTTACTGGTATTTTAGAAGCTAATAATCGATGATTGAATGCCTCCATTTTTCAAAAACTATAGTTTCTGTGTTATATAAACAACAATTTGTCTGACATTGTATCCCTACTTTGTTTTACATTAACACATTTAGGTAACAAATTAACCTAAATCCAGGCACTGTTGTAGATGGATAAAATCTATATGAAAACACATTTGGAATTCAACTTAAAACTTGTATTTTGAGGGGTGAGTGATAAACATCTTAATCAGATAAATATTCCACCATGAAAGGATGTGGTGTGCCCACTTTTATCATTCCCCTCAATCTAGTATGAAAGGGTCACACAACATTGCATTGTCATTATATAATAGGAATAATATAGACTTTGTACTGGGGATTTTCCACTGGGAATTTTCCACTGCTTTCACTCAGATGTGTGTTTCCATCTAAAAAGCATGGCTTTTAGTGATGGAAGGTTTGAATATTTTTACTTGCTAAAGAAATCTTTTAAATAATGATTTTCATTAGATTTTGTAATACTCTGACCATGCAGGACCCACTGCCAGTAAACAGGTTCTTACTGTCATTGGTGACTGAGTGAAAAATATCTTAAACTATGTACATTTAACTTAGCTATTCATTTTTTGTATGGATTGGAAGCCCACCTGTCTGAGAAATATTTGCACAAAATAATTTCTGTACAGAATAATTTGCACAGAATGACTGCGTTCGCTTTCCCGAAATTCAATTGAGTTTGTTGTGTGTGTGTTACTTAATAAAATTCAGCAATTAATTAATTATTTTTGCACCAATTTTCAGTTCTAAACATTTTTCGTCCATATACTAACTGGAGTTCAGGGGCCATTTTGGAGCTGAATGAAGGACAAAGAATAAAGAAAACAAGCATCACAAAAAAGAGTCTTTCAAAAATAATGAATAGGGCCCACAAGTGGTGCAGTGATTAGGTCACTTGCTTCCAGGACAGCTGTGTCATTGTTGTGGAGCAAGAAAAGCTCCAGACAGACCTCTTAATCTTGGATGGGTGGTTACCATCCCTAGCTTGATGTGAAAAACACATTTTTAATCTACAGTACCTTGGCAGATACTCCTCCATTTAAACTGTAAGGTTTTTAACCACATTTTTAACTCTTGAACAATAATTGCTTTAACAGCTGACTTAATTAGGCAGGTTTGTTTGTTTGCATCAATAGCACAAGTTTCAAGTTTCATTTATTTGTCACAAGTACAGAAGACATAGATGTAATCGCATGTACAGTTACATGTAACAAACTATAAAGAATAAAAAGTGAAACAATAGAATATAAGGGTGATAGGAAAACAACAACCTATATACAGAGAAAGCTGGTAATGTAATCTTGATTCCGCACGTTCCATTTTAGTTGTTTGTCTGAGCCATCTGACACCCAGTCAGTTCAGGTACTTAAAGTAAACATTAAAAAAATACTGTTGCATAGACAAAAATCCAAATGTGCTCCGATAGTTTCCTCTGATGTCATTAGCTTTTGATCAGGCTGAGTTTGCCTCCACCCTGCAGATCACTGCACGGAAGCAAGACATTCTAGAGGCATGTTCATTCTGTTTGAGGTAGGCTGCAGTACGAACAGTTCTGTCCTGCTTGCCACATCCACCTTCCCTAACATGAAAAGATTAGCCAGTGAGCTGTTTGGCCTGGCAGGATAAAATAAAATAGTGTCTCTTCATGTGTCCTATCTTGTTTTCTGTAGTCTCTGAACACACACTAAAACCACTGGGTCCATCATTTGTACCATTTTCTAAGGAATGGATTCAAACTGCACTGTGAATTCAGGAAATCACGACTCAATGAATCTATTACACAAATATCATCATTAAAAACCATAAGGAGTAAAAATGAAAATAATTTTTAATAAAAATGTATAAAATTTGTAAAAATTTGTTGAACGGTAACAAAAGATAAGAATCCTCATCTTGGTTTTAAATTTCCCTCTCTTTTTTACTTGGCACTGACCCAAGCCGGAGGGCCTAGAACACCCCTCCCACCACTTTGTGTGCAATAAAGATAATTGCAAGGGAGTTTTGTCCACCGTTCATCAAAGCAACAGCTCCAACTAATCATCTGCTTGCGTCCTGAACTCTGCCTTATAAAGATTCTCCTGGGTACATGGGCACAGTTCCCAAGCAAGCATTGGTCACAGCAATTAGTTCATGATTTGGTGATGTCATTTCTTGCCGGTTTCTTTACAGATTGCCCACAATAGTGTGGACGTCATGACAGTTACCGCGTACTGTGTTGTATGTTACCAGGTATGTTTAAAATCATTTTTATCCATATTATGTACATAAGGTACAATATGTCATGAAGCAAAAAAAGTTAATGATGCTGCTTAGAATCAGGAGGGATTGCAAGTTTTCAACAACTTAATCAAAAATGTGTATTTGCCTATTATTAATGTTACCGTTTTGATCAACATTAACACAATTTTAAACTCTAAAATGTGTTACAAAATTTAAATATGTTACATTATGTTTCCAGGGAGCGGCTCAGAACTATCAGTAATAAGAGAAACCGAATTCATAAACTGCAAACTTTTCTAACCAAAGAATAGTGTCAAAGAATACATTTTTATCAAATTAGCCTATGCCATTGGTTATTTTTCTAAAGACTAGGCAAACATACATGGCACTGATGCAACAGGATGTGTGGGTTCTGGGCATCACTATTCCAATACTTTAGGCAAATTATTAATTGAAGGTGCATTTTTTAAATTTCAATTGTTAATTGTACTTTGTAGTTAGCTACGTCATTTTTGGTGTATTACTAAATCATTACTGATTGATCAGAAATAATTTACTTTTCACCTTTTTGAAAATTATTTTTGTATCAATGAAGTGTATAGAAACACTCAAGTTAACAATTTCCTCACAGCAAACACAATAGATTACCTTTTTAAGATGCATTTCTTTTTTCCAGCTTGTAAGTTCCAAAACTACACATAGACGGCATCTAGATTTATCACAAACAGGTATGCACCTTTTCATGACCAAGCTAACATTATAAGACAAAGTTGACTCTTAGGGTGGAGGCCAATAAGGACTTCATGGTATTATCCATTATAAAAATGGAAATGTGGTATTTCTTATGAAAGAATATTTAGGAATGTTAAGATTTTTTACCTTCCATACTGAGATATGTTTACCCTTTATTTTGCAGCATGCAGATTTCATATAGCCATTGATATGAATACATCCTTAGGACCGTTAACATATTTAAAATATATAGAATAAAATAAAACATCCTAAGCATTGTTGATAAGCAGTAGTAGAGTTAGCTAGATAGTGTAGCATATTAATAGCTACAGTTAGCATACCAAGTTAGCTTGACTGCAAAGTCTATTCATGAGTGTATTATAAATAAATGTTTACAAACATCTAGTTTTGAACATTAACTTTTCTAACTATGTTTGTTAGAAGGAAGCAAAATTATTTTATAGTGTTATTGTCACAGACTTGTAACTTTGGATTGTTAATTCAGCTAATAATAACCCCCTCATAGCAATCACAGATTGCTATATGCTAGGGTCCTCATAATCAAATATTACCTTCACGCCAATTCCACTCCACTTTTTCATTGCAACCTTCTAATCTAAGTCTTATTTAGACCTGTAACACCAGGTGGGTACAATTATTGAAGAGGTACAACATAAAACCAGCAGGCTCCAGTCCTCATAGTGTATGATCCAGCTTGCCTTGCACAGGGTGGAAAAAGACAATAAAAGCCTATGTTAAACCTCTTCTGATATTGCCCATTGGTTGTGTTCCATCTCCAAATTTAAGCACTGCCTTTGCTAAATCACTATTTGAACCAAATAATCAATGACAGAAACAAACAAAAACAAGAGCGAACACGCAATATTTTATTTTATGTATTTGCGCGAAGGCTGGCAGGTTCTATTTAATACTCTAATAGAAAGTTGTAGCTAGCTACAATAGCAAATTTGAACCCTGACACAATCAACTTGCTTCAGATTTTCAAAATGTTGTTGTATTTTCACAATGAAATTATTGAAAATGTACTTGAATCAGATGTGTACTTTCAGTGGTGGCGGTGAGGAGAGGCAATGGCGAAGGCATGATAATTTGTGAAACCTGAGGTTGGCTTACATATCTTAGCTAGTTAGTTATGTTTTGGTGGAACATTTTAAATATGTGCTGCATTGGTTAGCATCATCGCTAATCCCTGTTTGGTTTAATTGAATATGAAGTTTGACAAGCTGCCTTAACGTCGTTGGTTAGCATGCTAATTTCGTGACTGCCAAACTTAAATGCAATACATTTATCAACAAAACCCTTTACATATTTGAATGCTGCTTTGGTCTCTAATTGTCAGAAGTAAAACACTATATACCAGGTCCAATAAAGTTTCGTTTTGAAGTGTCAAACTTTGCATGTTTGAATGCTGATTTGGTCTCTAATTGTCAAAAGTAAATCACTATATAACAGGTCCAATAAGGTTTAGTTTTGAAGTGTCAAAGAATTATAATATAATCTGTTACATTTGGTACTTGTGGCAAAGCATGTGGCAAAGTACAATGTGGCAAAGCAACCACGCAGAAAATAATGTGACGTAACTGCAGTCATTTTCAAATTGTTTGATTTAGTAATCCTTTTGACTATAGTCATTTGTTGTTTTATTGTTGTTCATTAACATAATTAAATAGATAACAACCTATATAAGTTAGCCAATTACCTTGCAATGTTGCCCAATGCAACAGATAATGTGGTCAGTGCAAGACACTGTGAATGAATGTGTTTCACCCATCACTGAGCTCTGTCAGTGCAATTTCTTCCCATTGCAAATGGGAATAGAAAAGTGTATCTTTATCCTACTTTAATTGTCTAGTGGTTAGTTCCAAAAGCTTGTCCAACTGCATAAAAGCTCTGTTATTCTGTCCAAATATTCTGAGTTAACCCTTATTTTCCTCTTCTGCCCTGTAACATTCACCCCAAATCAGTGCTGCAAATAAGAATTAATTATAAATCAACTGAAAAATTCAAAAATTTTAAATAAATTTCAACAATCCAATTTCTAAATTTTCCAATTGGTGGGGGGAGGCCTTGATGACATCATCATTAGCCAAAATGTGTAACCCACAATCCTACAATTGGTGCAGTGTGTAACGTCCTTTAGAGTCAAGGGCTAAAAAAGAAAACGCAGTGTGCTTAATGTTAAACCTTTTACACAGAACACGCATGCAGGGGCTTTTTAAAAACGAATTTAAATCCTAGAGCCTTGAAGCCATGTCCTTGTCCAGCAGAGACAAAAGGCTCATGATCACCCCAAAACATGTTGCTACACTGTATACAACCATGAGCTTCGTAGTTATGCAGGTCTGTAGATTTAATTGATTAATTCTGAATTGTTATGTAAAAGTGCGCAATGCCTGCGAATGTTCACACACCAAAATTGCTGTAGTCTAACAACAATTAAATATAACCGAGAGTGCCAGATGGCTCAGTGGTTAGGGAGTCAGACTTGTAGTCAGAATTCCTGACTGTGCCAAATAATGTTGTGTCCTTGAGCAAGGCACTTTACCCTAAGTTGCTACAAGGGGGTGTCCTTATTCGCTGTATGTCACTCTGAATTAGTGTGTCTGGTAAACGACTAAGAATTTAAAAATAACATTGCTTTCAGTTTTCAATTTGATGTTTGCAACATCTGAAGACCTGCATTACTACAGTATATAGAGAGCATTAGCATTGAAAAATGTACAAATGTCTGTTTTTGGAGCCTTTGCTCACATCCTTTATCTCTGTCCCTATCTTTTATGGATACTATATCTTTGGAAGTCAACAACGGGGCAGCAAGGTGGACTAGTGGTTAAAGCATCTCACTGGGGTCCTAAAGTTGTCCTGGAGAGCAAGAGAGTTTACTTTATCTGCCCCCCACATCCCCAAGCTGATACTGCAAATGAGAATTAGTTCTAATTTAACTTGCCTGAATAAATTACTGTAAAACAAAATGCATCAAGTCAATAGCAAATATAAACAACTATGAATATCAATGTTATCAGACAATGTTATTCATTATTCAAAGCACGGTGCCCACCTAAACAAAATAATGTATTCATTATTGTAGTAGAGGCTCAGCCTTGACCTGGTTTTTACCAACTGTATGCAAGGATTCTTTTGTGTTGCTAAGGAATGCTGAAATAACTGAGCTGCTCTCTCCATCCCCCATTCTGACACATCTCTGTAAAGCAGAGATGCTCTTGTGAGCACACATCTGATATCTGATTGGATGTTAACAATACAGCCACGCTATTGGTCAAGCACTCAGGTTTTGAATCTAAACACAAGTGAAATGTCTATAAAAGAGTCTCAGATGCATTTCTCTTTCTATTTTGTTCCTGAGCAACTCTGGTGAGATAACTCCCCTCTCTCGCTCCCTCTTGCTCGCTCTCCTCTCTCTCTCCTCTCTCTCTCCTTCTCTCTCCTCTCTCTCCCTCTCCTTCTCTCTCTGTCTCTTCCTCTCCCTCTCTCTCTCTCTCTCCCTCCCTCTCTCCCTCTCTCTTTCGCTCTCCTCCTTCTGGCCTTTCTAGGGCATGGCCTTTCATGTCATAATTTGCTTCTTTCTCCTATCATGACTTGATACATAATGCTTTGTTAATGCCATTATTGCCTTGGAGCTTAAGCCTATGCTTAATTATAACGTAATTCAATATTTGCTTTTGTTAAACAACTCTCAGACCTTTCCTGCTAGTCCACTCCTGTAACACATGAATGTTTTGCAGATGCTAAAATCATCTCCAAACATCATGACATTCTATTATGCTGATACAATTCCTCAGAGAGGAAAATGAGTGCTATATGTTCTGTCATGTGATTCAAATGTACCTAAATGCCTTTCACAAGATGTCAAGACATTTTTACATATATTTATATATTTAAATGTTAAGAAAAATTGGTTGTAACAATGTGCTGATCATCAACTATAATAAAACATGCAAATATGTTGGAAATCTGCTAGAAAACACTCTAAAACATCAACACACATTACACCAGAAACCCTTCTTTTCTTAAGTTACATTGTATGATAAAAACATGTTTAATTTTGTTGTTTACAGCAACAAAACACACATTTCAAATGGAGTTTAATAACTAAGATCATAACATACAAATTTGTACATATTAAAACTATTTCATGTGTTGTATCCACTGGCAAGGGATGACTGAGTGAAATGTGTCAACCAATTTGATATTAAATGAAACACAATGAAAAGAAATCCCTGGGTGTTTTACATTTTTTGATTGGTAGGGTATTTATTTAAATCTTTCTAGACAGTACATGACATTGACTATAACCCATTACAAAATAAATATATAAACTGGGTATCAACTACAATCACAGAGAATTAAAGTAATATTCCATTGGCACTTGGATTAAAACAGGTACTTGGTCAGATGACATAAAAATAGAGCTCTTTAGCCATACATGTCAGTGGAAAATTACCTTAGACCCTCTGGTCTGTCCACGTGATGGTAGATATTTGATGTTATGGTGCTACTTTGCTTCCACTGATACCGGGGCCGTCAATCAGGTCAATTTCCCCCAAAACAACTTGCCACCATAACCTCAAGCACACATCAATCCACAAAGAAAAGATTAATAATTGACACAACATCAACATTTGCATTGGGCATGTAAGTCTATGGACTTGAACCCAATAAAAAGTCTGAGGTTTGAGTTGAAGAGAGCAGACCATAATAATAGATGGAGGATATCAAGGATCTGGAAAGCTTCTGTACGGACAAATGCTTTAAGAGGCCTCCCAGTGTGTCATCCAAACTCAGTTTGGCAAAAAGTGTAAAGGCTCAGTCAGTATATTTTATACATTTGTGAAAATGTATGTGTTGTGTAAACTACCCTTTAAATAATTTTAGTTATCATGGGATGCATTTGCTCAATTGTTTATATTTTGTCTTGTTTTCAGAGGGTGGATTTACATCATGAGTCAACTACCTAGATTCTGGAACCAAGGATGGTCATTCTTTCTTGACTGGTGGAGTAATCCAAGTGCTGTTTCAGAACAAGGTGATATAGAATGTGTATAGCTGGCATCTGATTCTGTCAATTTAAAGGGTTGTTAACCCTTGAATAGATATACAGTATCTGTAATAAAGTGAATTGGTATTGTATAATTCATGCAAATAACTTTTTTGTGATTGTAATTATTGACTTCTAAGGGATAGTTCAACGAAAGTGCATATTGATTTCACTAGCCTCTAAGCAGTCTATGGACAAGGTTTAACAGCAGCCCGTGATTTGGTTTAGTTTCCCAAGCAGTTCTTGCAAATGGTAACATCATAGCATTTCACTGATAACCAAGTGGTTCAGACGTTGGGCCATTGACTAAAGGTTTGCTGGATGTATCCCTAACACAAAGACAAAATCCCATTGATCGTTGGACAGGCAGCCACACCTAATCTCCCTAGGGTTGCCATAAAAAATGTCTGATCCCCTGGCTTTGGCTGCATTTACATGACAATTTCTTTCAGCCACATACTGTATACTAGACCTCTCAGGAAAAGCTCGAGATGACACAAAATCGTTTTCATACTTGTTGTATTTCCATTGTCATGTCTCGAGACGGCAATTGCCCGTTTGTGAGTGCGTCATGGAATGTCCTTTGAGACGTTGTGAGCTGGGTGTTCGAGCACTTCGCTCAGAAACCAGACCGGCCCATAAACATTTCTCGAAATGTTCATGAACATTTGCATTTACATTTGCAAAGCCACAGGTGGGATCTTTCTAAATCCTCTCGTATGCTAGCTCGGGAGGTCGCGTGAAATGTAGTGGCTACTACTCTTGCTAGTCCGGCCCCTCAATTATCCAGCCATCTTTCTTCAGTACATAATACAACAACCAGACACGTGCAGCACCGACATCATTCTAGTAAAGCGATTGCTTGACAAAGCTTGACGATCATCTTCATTAAAGTGAACAAAAATGTTCATCACTATTTCCCGACTATACTGTAAACATTGTAATGGAGTGATATGAAATCAATTAAGTTGCCTATTCTTTCTCAATAATTTGTTTGCTTAAGCTATGGGAAAAGCGCAGATTTATCCTTATGAAGCCAGTGTTGCCATGTCTGTGTATTTGTCTTTTTCCCTTGGGAGCACTATTTGCATATGAAGAAAATATATATTTTTGTGTGCAATGAACAAATAAAATGTAAGAAATTAAGAGAATACGGTAAAATAAATATGTTAAATATGCACTTAATTATACTACAGAACAGTATGGTGAAAATAGGTAAACTCTGTTGTGCGTAAAGATATTTGGCTAGTTTTAAGGTATTTTCACTAGTTTTTAGCAATGACATTTTTGATACGCATGGTAAACCTGGCTGCAACACTTTTTCCAGATCTGTTGATTCACTGGTGTCAGCGTTGTGAGTGTCACGACTGGAGACAGAAATGTATAGAAAGGGTAATAAATAACAGTCCCAGAACTAGACACAGTCCCAGAACTAGACACAGGCGCACGGCAACAGATAGCAGTCCGATAAAGAGCCAGGTGAGGCACCAGATAATACACAAAGCGGAGGTACAGAGGAAGGAGCAGAGACGTGTCAATCGGGCAGAGATCGGTACACTTGTAGACACAGGGAGAGGTACAAACTCAGGATCTGAACTCGAGAACTCAGGGGACTGGCAGCAATGGTCAAAACACTTGGTATACTCAGGCAAAAGCACAAAAACGTAGGCAGATCTCGTGAGTAGGAGGCCAAAAACGGGTCAATACACAATCAGGCAATATAGGTACAACGCTCAGTATGCTCAAAGAGAAAAACAATACCTGCTAGGAGGCTAACTATCATGAAGGTATAAGTAGGTAATAGATGACTGGGGGCAGGTGCTCAGTATTCCAGTGATTGTGCTCTGTGTGGTGTGCGACATTCATGAGCAGTGGGATGTGACGGCTTGGCAGTGTTGGATGTAGGCGGGACCATACATGCGGAGACCTCACAGAGAGGCTAGCTTATCTTGAAATAAACCGTAGTGATTCAATTCTGAGAAGTCAAACAAGGAAATTGCAGGAAGGCAAGAGCAGGAAACATTACAGTTACATGCACTCTCAATAATCTGACACTCTCGCTAATCTTCCATGCCTCTATGCAAAGAATGGCTGGATTATAGCAAGAGTCTAGTGTATTTTAGAGAGACACACATGTTGACACACTACAATTTTGTCTTGTCTCTATCTTTTCTCGAGAGCTGAACAATATGTGGCTGAATGCTACTATAATAAGCAGCCTTTCACCCCAAACTTTTAAGTTATGGCATGTAAAAACAACACACTGTGACATAGGACAACTATAAGCACTCCTCATTATGTATAATACAAATCCAATCCAAGTCTTCGACATAATCATAAAAAATCTCAAATATAATTTTAAGTTCAAGAAAGTCAGTTATACTGTAGATCATTTGGAAAATGTGTAAAATGTTCTAATATTGGTACCTTGACTTTCAAAGGCTTTGTTTAATAGTGCCAGGGAAATTCCTTATCAATGGACTGCTTGCAGGGTAAGGAAACTGAAAATAAAATGTGTACATTGGGTGAACCCTAAAATTTTTTTTCCAACAATGCTCATTAGATTACACCAACTTTAACCAACCCAAAATACATTCCTTTTCCTCCATTTGAATATTGGTCAACTACAGGAAATCCGCCCTCTGGTGAGCAACAGCTAAATAACCCACTCCTGGACCACAGAGAAGGGCAGATGTTCCTGACCAAGGCATTTCAAGTCATCTTGGAGGAGGTGCTATGTAAGGGCACAAACGTTCAGGAGAAGGTCTCACATTCCTATATCGACTGAGCCTAGCATGCACTGTCTCTTGCAATTTCATATATTATGTTTTTTTACACACAAGCCTTTTGGATAATCCTGAATGATTACTGGGGCATATTTAGTGGGTCATGTAGCAAAATGTTGAAAAACAATCACACTATCACCGAGATGTTTGCTGACATTTTCCTCACACCTGCCTGTGTACAGTACATTCATGCCACCACTCAGTGTCTTACTTCCATGGGTTTCTTGTGCTTCTTATGTCCCTGGTCAAAGGTGTGTGATTGGCGGGAGCCAGAAGAATTGTCTGCTCTGCTAGATCTTGAGCTGAGGGAAAATGGAGAGCCAGAGGACCAACTACTGAAGAGAGTACAGGATGTGGCCAAGTACAGCGTGAAGACCAGTAAGTCTGCCTCATCTCTAGCTCTGGTTGAAGGGGTGTGTTCTGTTGTCTGCCCTAATGACCAGAGCTACAGGGAATTATAGAGGGAGTACACTCTCAGAAAAAAAGTACATAACAGTACCTTTTAACCTTACCTTTAGTGAGAGGAAGAGCTTCAAGGTGCATAATTGTACCTTCAAGGAACATTTTTGTCCTTTAAGGGAACATTTGCTATGTTTGTACCTTAGGTAACAAAAATGGACCTGCATTGTATCTCTTTCTGACAGTGTAGTGTGTATAGACAGTTACAGTTTATTCTTGGTAAATGTAATTCCTCGAGAATGTCTGGAATGCATGTACTAAAGAGCTCAGTTTCTTTTCAGATCATCCGCGGTTCTTCAATCAGCTATTTTCAGGGGTGGACTACCATGCCTTGGCTGGACGATTTCTTACAGAGGCTCTTAACACTAGCCAGTAAGAATACTATGTACACAAATACATACAGTGCATCCGGAAAGTATTCACAGCACTTCACTTTTTCCACATTGTGTTAAGTTACCCTCATTCCGAAATTGATTACATTCATTATTACTCTCAAAATTCTACAAACAATACCCTATAATGACAATGTGAAAGGAGTGTTTGAAATCTTAGCAAATTTATTAAAACAAAAAATGAAAAAGCACATGTACATGTATTCACAGCCTTTGCCCTGACACTGATCATCCTTGAGATGTTTCCACAACCTGATTGGAGTCCACCTGCGGTACATTCATTTGATTGGACATGATTTGGATAGGCACACACTTGTCTATATAAGGTTCCACAGTTAACAATGCATGTTAGAGCACCAAGCCATGAACTCCACGGAATTGTCTGTAGACCTCAGAGACAGGATTATTTAGATGCAAAAATCTGGGGAAGGGTACAGAAAAATAACTGCAGCATTGACTGTCCCCAATGAGCACAGTGGCCTCCATCATCCATAAATGGAAGAAGTTTGGAACCACCAGGACTCCTCCTAGAGCTGGCCGCCTGGCAAAACTGAGTGATTGGGGGAGAAGGGTCTTAGTCAGGGAGGTGACCAAGAACCAGATGGTCAATCTGACAAAGCTCCAGCATTTCTCTGTGGAGAGATGAGAAACTTCAGAAAGAACAACCATCTCTGTAGCACTCCCAATCAGGCCTGTATGGTAGAGTGGCCAGACGGAAGCCACTCAGTAAAAAGCACATGAGAGCCTGCCTGGAGTTTGCCAAAAGGCATGTGAAGGACTCAGAGACCTTGAGAAACAAAATTCTCTGGTCTGATGAAACAAAGATTGAACTCTATGACCTGAATGGCAAGCGTCATGTCTGGAGGAAACCAAGCACCGCTCATCCCCGGGCTAATTCCATCCATGGTGGCATCATCATGCTGTAGACAGCAGGAACTGGGAGACTAGTCAGGATCAAGGAAAAGATGAATGCAGCAATGTACAGAGACATCCTTGCTGAAAACCTGCTCCAGAATGCTCTGGACCTCAGACTGGGGTAAAGGTTCATCTTCCAAAAGGACAAGTACACAGCCAAGATAACAAAAGAGTGGCTACAGGACAACTCTGTGAATGTCCTTGAGTGACCCAGCCAGAACCCAGATTTGAGAGATCTGAAAATGGCTGTGCACCGACGCTCCCCATCCAACCTGATGGAGCTTGAGAGGTCCTGCAAAGAAGAATGGGAGAAACTGCCCAAAGATAGGTGTGTTAAGCTTGTAGCATCACTCAAAAATACTTGAGGCTGTAATTGCTGCCAAAGGTGCTTCAACAAAGTATTGAGCAGAGGCTGTGAATACTTATGTACATGTGCTTTTTTCATTTTGCATTAACACATTTACTAAGATTTCAAACACACTTCTTTCACATTGTTATTATGGGGTAATGTTTGTTGAATTTTGAGGGAAATAATGAATATAATCTATTTCAGAATAAGGATGTAACAACAAAATGTGGAAAAAGTGAAGCACTTTTGTGCTATACCTATCATGGAATATGTCATTGTATAAAGAGGATTGGGATGAACTTTACCATTTATTTTACAGATATACCTATGAGGTAGCACCAGTGTTTGTCCTGATGGAAAATGAGGTGCTCTCCAAGCTGCGTTCCTTGGTTGGCTGGACTCAGGGAGATGGTATCTTCTGCCCAGGCGGTACTGTGTCCAACATGTATGCCATGAACCTAGCACGCTTCCAAGCATTCCCAGAAGTTAAAACAAAAGGAATGTGTGCTCTCCCTCCACTGGCTGTCTTTGCATCTCAGGAGGTAGGGAAAACAGATATCCTGGGATAAGTTACACATTATTCATATACATGTTCATTCAGTCAAATTCATTCAATAATTATACACTGACTTTCCTTCAGAGCCACTACTCTGTGTTGAAAGCAGCAGCATTTCAGGGTATTGGAACAGAGCAAGTGTTTAAGGTCAAAGTGGATAACAGGTAAAGCGATTTTTCACCGTTTTTTGAGCCTAGTCGTATTCCTAGAACTACTTGAATCATTGTAGGTTTGAATGCATTCTCTCTGCTGTCCTACAGGGGCTGTATGATTCCAGAGGACCTTGGTGAGAAAATTGAACTGGCGAAATCTCAAGCAAGTTTAATGTGTTAACCTTGTAAATGAGTGTAAATGAATATTTCAGCTGTGTGCACTAATTATATTAGTAGATACATTCCTAAAAATGGACAAGTGATGTCTGTAGAATTCTGAATCCTGTATATGCATTCCATGTAGTTTATTTGCAATTCCTAGCAGTTAATCAGTAAAGTTAGTAAATATTTAAATTACACTCACCTAAAGGATTATTAGGAACACCTGTTAAATTTCTCCTTAATGCAATGATCTACTGCACTCCACACTGAATGTCAAAATGGGAAAGAAAGGTGATTTAAGCAATTTTGAGCATGGCATGGTTGTTTGTGCCAGACGGGCCGGTCTGAGTATTTCACAATCTGCTCAATTACTGGGATTTTCACTCACAACCATTTCTAGGGTTTACAAAGAATGGTGTGAACAGGGAAAAACATCCAGTATGCGGCAGTCCTGTGGGCAAAAATGCCTTGTTGATGCTAGAGGTCAGAAGAGAATGGGCCAACTGCTTCAAGCTGATAGAAGAGCAACTTGGACTAAAATAACCACTTGTTACAACCGAGGTATGCAGCAAAGCACTTGTGAAGCCACAACACGCACAACCTTGAGGCGGATGGGCTACAACAGCAGAAGACCCCACCGGGTACCCCTCATCTCCACTACAAATAAGAAAAATAGGCTTCAATTTACAAGAGCACATCAAAATTGGACAGTTGAAGACTGGAAAAATGTTGCCTGGTCTGATGAGTCTCGATTTCTGTTGAGACATTCAGATGGTAGAGTCAGAATTTGGCGTAAACAGAATGAGAACATGGATCCATCATGCCTTGTTACCACTGTGCAGGCTGGTGGTGGTGGTGTAATAATTTGGGGTATGTTTTCTTAGCACACTTTAGGCCCCTTAGTGCCAATTGGGCATCGTTTAAATGCCATGGCCTACCTAAACATTGTTTCTGACCATGTCCATCCCTTTATGGCCACCATGTACCCATCCTCTGACAGGTACTTCCAGCAGGATAATGCACCATGTCACAAAGCTCGAATCATTTCAAATTGGTTTCTTGAACATGACAATGAGTTAACTTTACTAAAATGGCCCCCACATTCACCAGATCGCAACCCAATAGAGCATCTTTGGGATGTGGTGGAACGGGAGCTTCGTGCCCTGGATGTGCATCCCACAAATCTCCATCAACTGCAAGATGCTATCCTATCAATATGGGTCAACATTTCTAAAGAATGCTTTCAGCACCTTGTTGAATCAATGCCACGTAGAATTAAGGCAGTTCTGAAGGGAAAAGGGGTTCAATCACAGTATTAGTATGGTGTTCCTAATAATCCTTTAGGTTAGTGTATAATACAAATGAGATTGTATAGCACTGTTCATTACATAAAGATTTTTCATAGCACTAATTTCTCTCTCTTTTTATAATGACCAGGGGGCAGTACCCTTCTTCGTCCACGCCACATCAGGAACAACAGTCAAAGGCGCCTTCGACCCCTTAGAGCCCATCGCTGACATCTGTGAAAAACTGGGCTTGTGGATGCATGTCGATGTCAGTGCTACTTAAAGTGATATTTAACACCCGAATGAGACTTTGCCAGATGTCTGTCAGACCACAAAATTAGCCATATGTCAATATTTTCCTAACAACATCTGTTATGTAGATTAAAAAAAATAATGGTCAAATTTGCCACTGATTTTGAAATTAACTTGGTGATTTCTTGTGGTATGCAACAGGCAGCATGGGGAGGGAGCGTGCTGTTGTCAAAGGAACACAGACATCTCATGAGGGGAATTGAGAGGTAAAAGTCTGTTCACAAAACATCTGATTCTTGTGCTAGAGTGTTAAAGAACATGTTAGGTGATGCTCTTATCCACAAATTGACACAGTTTAGCTTGATTCATGAGTGTAATGATTTGTTGAATGTGTTTCTAATCAGATCCGATTCAGTGACTTGGAATCCACACAAGATGATGATGACAGGCTTGCAGTGTTCAGCCTTTCTGCTCAAGAACACCACGGTAAGACAACAAATCTGCGAAACAACAAAGATTTTTCTTTATTTGCACTAGACTTGGTGTCCATAAATAATGTTTACAAAAATGTCATATTATAACTAATAATTATACATGTTTGGTTTATACTGAACTGTAAATCAGTGAAAACATATTTGATACCTATCATTAGTGTAACGCCCGCATATACAGATCTGGTCCTCAAAGCCAGTTCCACTTTTTATTAAAGCAACCCTTTAATCTGGGATTAATATAGCCCTGGTACACCAGGTGAATGAAATTGAAGTAGATAAAAAAAACAACAGGCTACGGTCCTTGTAGGTTAAGGTTTGAGTATCCCTGGAGTAAAGATGTTTATAAGTGGTGTAAAGTAAGCCTGGTGTAATCCTCCAAAGGATTCCATCTTCAAATTACTGTGTGTAAGGGTTATTGACCTTACATTTTAGCATCTGTGGAGGGGTCCGCCTGGTGTAGCGGGCTAAGTTGCTGCATTGCACGACAGTCTAAATCATGATAGTCAGTAGTTCAAGCCTGACCGTGGGTTCTCTGACTTTCCCCAGACCCCCTGCATGAGGCAGATTGGCACAAAGCTGCCTGGGATTTTGGATAGATAACTCCGATAATCTATCCGGCCATAATAAATTCAATCGTGGGAGTGTAGTTGGTGAACGTACTCATCCCATGCAAGATCTGACTAAAGGCTTCCTTGTTGGATGAGCAGTGTAAAAAGAATTTGGTGGCTGGGCGACATGCGGTTGGATGAACCATGTGCACGCCCCTCACCATCTCACAGATCATAAATAATTATTGCTTTTTTCAACAGGATCTGTTGAAACAATGCCACTGTGCGGATGCAACATACCTCTTCCAGCAAGACAAATTCTATGACGTGAGTCTAGACACCGGGGACAAGTCAATACAGTGCGGTCGTAAGGTTGATTGCCTGAAGCTGTGGCTGATGTGGAAAGCTATAGGTTCGAAAGGCTTGGAAGAACGTGTGGACAGGGCTTTTGCCCATGTAAGGTACAAACATAAATATTCCCAGACCTATGGCTTTAATTTTAGTCTGGCCAAAAGTACACGTCAGGGCTCTTCTCTAAAAATGTTAATCAAATATACAGTAGGTTAATGAATGCTATTACAGATAGAATGGAACATGCTGATTGTCCCCTTCATTAGATATCTGGTGGAGGAGATGAAAAAAAGAGAAGGCTTTCAACTTATATGGGAGGTAAGTTATTTTCCTATCAAATAGACTGTTTTCGGGTAAGGTCAAAAGTACTCTGTAACTGGTCAGGGCATGCCAAATTCAGTATTTATGTGCAATAATGAAACATCTATAAATGCATACTGTTATGTATCACATTTTTAATGGTTGCACATTTGAACAATGAATACAGTTCTTTGTAATTAGGTGTCCACTTGTCCATGTGTTGGTGCTGTCCCGAAAACAGAAGTGAATGGTTTCTACTGCCATGATGAGTAGTTTAAAAACCACACATGATTTAATCCTAGTATTTTTCCTAAAGTACAACTTCTAAGCATTTGTAAGTGCGTTTATAAATGGATAATAACTGTAGATAAATATTAACAGTCACTGAGCATCTATTCCTCTCTTTTGACTGATGTGTTGTAACCATATTTAAGTGTTTTATAATGCATTTACAAATGCTCAAATAACCATTATTAGCCTCAGTCTAAAGCATTTCTAGACCATTTAAAACACTGTAAAGTGTTATACAAATGGTAATGAGTAATTATCTTATTTCCTCAATTGCTTCACTTTACTTCTGTGTCCATGTGCTTTATGTTAGTCCGCCTTGAAGAATGTGAAAAGGAAATGCATTTTTGAGGTGGGGAATTCTTCCCCCATTTTTCATCCATCCCAATTCATCATGTCCAGTTTGTCATTAATGCTAGTCAAATCGCCCATCCCTCACAGATGTTAGAATATAGACCACATGCTTCCTCCAAGCACGTGTCTTCAAGCTGTCCATTTGTTTTTACACTGCTCATTCAACATGGAAGCCTTAAAGGACAACTCCGGCGCAAAATGAACCTAGGTGTCAATAACACATGGGTACTGAGTCTACCATTCTAAGGGATGTGTTGACATGCTAATCGAATGTGGCCAATTTTAGTGCGAACTGATAATTACCTTACAACGCTAGTTGTGAGGGCATATTTGAGGTAAAAATAAATCACTATTTTATAACACTAACAAGGCTCCAAATAGCTCCACACTTACATGGTAGCATAATGAGGGTCACTACATGAAAACCGAAGCATTGAGAACGTTGTAATTGTACAGACAGTGTATAAGAAATATAGTTTAAAACACCGTACCTTTTGCGTATACAGCCATCTTGGCATCTTTATGTCTTTGCAATAATTGAGAGGATTTTGATATTAACTAACTATACAACCGTGAGTGAATTCACAGATGCCCGACACATTGAGGCGATCAATTGTGACGTGTTCGGGTAATTGTGTCCACCATGCGATGGCTCAAAGAGAAAATTCAAAGTCTAAGCTAAACCCCTTCTGATATTACACTTTGGATATGTTGCATCTCCATGTTTAACCAACACCCATGCCCTATCGTGATTCAACCAAATCCATTGCAAAACACGCAAAAACTGGAGAAAAAAATCATTTCAGAATTGTACCCACTGTTAACAGACTATACAATGCATACTCTCCCTACAGGAGTTTTATCAAATGTTAATATTGTCCCTCTTTTAACCTCACCTATGTCTCCTGCTTTTGTCATGTTGAACAGCCTGAGTTTGTGAACGTGTGTTTCTGGTTCATACCACCGAGTCTGAGAGGAAATGAGAACAGTCCAGACTACCAAGACAGACTGTCAAAGGTTGTTACTAATGACCATGTTGCTAGTAATATTTTTCAACCTCAATTGCTGAGTTTGTCTCTGCCTGGCTGATGTTAACTTTGTATCTGATTGGTCAGGTGGCTCCAACGATAAAGGAGCGAATGATGAAACAGGGGACCATGATGGTGGGCTACCAGCCCCACAGTGGGCGGGTCAACTTCTTCCGCATGATAGTCATCTCACCGCAGATCTCCAACCAAGATATGACCTTCTTTCTGAATGAAATTGAGAGGCTAGGGAATGATCTGTGATAGTTTGTGATAGTCTGTTATTGTCTTACACCTCCATTTATGTTATTGACATTTATGTTATTGAAAAATCTGTTTCTTTTTCGTGTATGTGTTTTAATGTGCGTAATATTATTAGAATGCTTTTTAAACCACTCAAATTGCATTTATTAGAGACAAAGTGCCAAACAAAGTGTAAGAAATGGTATAGTAAGTGACTAATAAACCGAGATGAGTGACATATACACTATGATTTATAATAGTGTATGGCCGTCTTTATGTAATGTTCTGTTCTAGAATCATCAGAAAAATTCCCAGAATATATGCCGATGGAGAACTAACCTTTTCCACGCAATGTGGAAACAAAGACGGACAGGCAGTCAGTGTGACGGTGGGCTGAGGCAGAGCCATGTCAGCATCCTAAACAAAGCTCTGTAGAGGAAGTCTCCCCTGCGACAATAGCGTGCCTGGATTAAAGTTACTGTTGTTCATGGAAAAATAAATGTGTAATCAATGTCCTCTTCCGTTAATGTTTGAGTGGAGAGTGTGTATGTCCGGGAGGGGCATTTGGCATCATAGCTGACTTGGGTGTGAGACACAAATAATCTATTTGAGTCACAAGTCCATGAAGGGTTGTCTGAGCCACTTCCTGCCATCATCCATGTTGACTCATGGAGACTCAGGTCACTGCACCCTGGCCACACTAGCAATTGGGACTGCCAAGGAGAAGGGCCACACCTACATCTCTCACAGATTATCTTCCTGTCTTTCTTGAAACAATTTTGTCTGTTTTTTAATAAATCTTACTACTGGTTTAATGTAAGTGCCAAATTAACATCTTAATTCAAAAGTAAATATTCTGTCAAAATCGTTGGTGACTCATACTACTTGTAATTTTTGGCACCAAAAGCACCTCAAATTTATACTGCATATAATAACTTATAATAACTTTATTTTGCAATAAAATGTGGGAATAGGGGCGTCAAATGGCTCAGTGGTTAGGGAGTCAGACTTGCGGTTAGAAATTTGCCGGGTTGATTCCTGACTGTACCAAGTGTTGTTGGGTCCTTGGGCAAGGCACTTACACTTAAGTTGCTCCAGGATGATGTCCCTGAGCATCTGCTAAAAGACTAAAAAAACTACTTCTAAGTAGGATGCGATGGCCAATCAGCAGGTCACTCACATGAATCTTGCACTGTTATCTGCACGCACCATTTGCTCGTTATGGTATGTTAGGAACTTTTTACAGCAATAAACCCCAATACAATCACAAGCCTGAATCACAAAAATTATCTGGTAAAAAGCAAAGCCTTGAACTAATCAATACACATGAGCAAGGTACACTTAAGGCATCAAGGACATAAGACAGATCTGTCTATCAGGTTTTAGACATGTGCCAAAATCTGTATGTGTATAATGGGGTCATTTGCCTAACAACTCTATAAATAGATGCAGGTGGGCTACTTCCAACAAACAGCAGCTTATTTATTTTTCAGGTGTTGCCAAAGAGTAAACAGACCTTTAACATCTGCAGATGTCTCGGTCAGTTAATGTAACATCGGACTGGAAACAATAGGATAGTTATACAGTATGTTGAAAGGTTTAGTGCTGACATGTGACTGCATTATTGATGAAGGTAAACCAATCAATCAATCAAAAGTATCCTCCTACCTAACCTTAACTGTGAATGTTGCAATATCATTTCGAACG
>JACXGM010004862.1:23392-36785 GCA_016801145.1 Umbra pygmaea
TGGAATGTTCTCGCATAAATCCGCTAAACGAAATGTACCGGAGCAACGTAATTCAAGTACAAATATAGCCTAATAACAAAACGTGCAGTTCAAACGTAAAAACACCCTAAATAGGTTGGCATAGAACGTAATTTAGGTTTTCAAAATAGTTTCCTGAGAACGTAATTTGGGAGAAATTCTGAGATTTACGGTTGGGTTAGAATTAAGGTTAAAGTTAACATTACAAAAACCGATAATCGCGTGTCTGCATGACGCAAGCAATGTAGAACAAAACACACACAAAGTGCCGGTCTGTATTTGAAATTGGGAACACTGGCATGCAAGTCGCAGATTTATACGCCCATCCACCATCCCAGACTCCACCCTAGCAAAAACTATGCTATTTACATGCCACGTCATGATCTTCATATGTTCATATTTAATGTTATTTGAGTGTTCAATTTTGTTCCCTACAACCGTTGGGAAGACATGGGACCCCTGGTGGTCTTGGCTCCTGCAGTTGCTGATGGTGGGTCCACACTGGATTTGTCAGGGAACAGCACCCCTGGCTGCAGAGTGGGAGCTCCACTAGTGATGGACCACTCGACACTCAAGTGTCAAAACTGCTTCAATGTTTTTGACACTCACTGCATCGGATCAACGTATCAAGACGAGTTTCAAAAACACTTCTGGTCACATGACAAAATGTGTCGAAACGCTTTGTCATGTGATATTGAACAATTGTCAAAAAGACACTGTCAAAAGACACTGACGTATAAGGTATAAAATGAAGCATCAAAAACAAACATTTTGAATGCGAGAGACCATGGCTGACAGATTTGTGAGAGTATTGAGAAATTGAGCCATCAGACACAAGATGGACCAATGACACCAGAGATTTATTATCATTATTGGATATGCACTCACCTAAAGGATTATTAGGAACACCATACTAATACTGTGTTTGACCCCCTTTCGCCTTCATAACTGCCTTAATTCTACGTGGTATTGATTCAACAAGGTGCTGAAAGCATTCTTTAGACATTTTGGCCCATATGGATAGGATAGCATCTTGCAGTTGATGGAGATTTGTGGGATGCACATCCAGGGCACGAAGCTCCCGTTCCACCACATCCCAAAGATGCTCTATTGGGTTGAGATCTGGTGAATGTGGGGGCCATTTTAGTACAGTGAACTCATTGTCATGTTCAAGAAACCAATTTTAAATGATTCAAGCTTTGTGACATGGTGCATTATCCTGCTGGAAGTAGCCGTCAGAGGATGGGTTCATGGTGGCCATAAAGGGATGGACATGGTCAGAAACAATGCTCAGGTAGGCCATGGCATTTAAACTATGCCCTAATGGCAATAAGGGGCCTAAAGTGTGCCAAGAAAAGATCCCTCAAACCATTACACCACCACCAGCCTGTACAGTGGTAACAAGGCATGATAAATCCATGTTCTCATTGTGTTTACGCCAAATTCTGACTCTACTATCTGAATATCTCAACAGAAATCGAGACTCATCAGACCAGGCAACATTTTTCCAGTCTTCAACTGTCCAATTTTGGTGTGCTCTTGCAAATTGTAGCCTCTATTTCCAATTTGTGGTGGAGATGAGTGGTACCCGGTGGGGTCTTTTGCTGTTGTAGCCCATTCGCCTCAAGGTTGTGCGTGTTGTGGCTTCACAAATCCTTTGCTGCATACCTTGGTTGTAACGAGTGGTTATTTATATGGTAAATATATGGTATCTAAATAAAAACCTGTGAAAACAATAACTTCCCCCTGTGAAATTATTGCACAAGCACTACTTAATACATAACACAAATCCATTCAATATCAATGTACTGCACTATGTCCAACAATTGCACCATTATGTGTACCAACAACACATAAGCAGTCACTAAAATCCACTCACTCAAATGTTGCTATTTCCAAAAGCACAATAGCAATTTCCCACTTTAGGAACACTTTTGAGACATACATTTTGCCCGGAGAGTTTTATTCCCAGTCTCACCAGAGAAGTTCAAAAAAGTTTGATGTTTTTGGAAACACGCCAAATCAAGATGGTTGTATGACATTATGTTAGGAAAGTGTTTGTCTCAACCAGTTCTAATTCATTCAATAACCCACAGTGTTGAAAAATTATGATTATCAACACATTTCAAAACTATGCAGTTTGTGATGAAGGACGGGAATCGTTCAGTCCGGCCACAGAAGTGTGTGTCTAACCATGTGGAATTAACCTTAAGACTGTTGTGTGCCCTAATTGAAATGCCAGCAAATATCACTGTTGAGTAAAGGTTTTGCGTGTTTCAAAAGCCTCAACTTTAATGTTTTAATTGTCTCTCTGTTTCAGAAAGCCTCGTTTTGCCCATCACTAGGCTCCACCCTCTCCTCTGACATATTAGCCTGGGCCCCTGGGAGAGGCACAGCTATGTGGTCCTCCGGTACAGGCTCTGTACTTGGCAGATTGGCAGATTAAAAACTTATGGTGGCAGAGTTGGAAATCCTTAAGGGAGACTGTGACATGGATGTCCAATATGCTGTTTCCATGTGTAGAGTATATAAGTAGAATCAATATTATACCCCAGTTAGACATGAAATATGTTAGTTTGAAACTGAGTGGTTTTGACAACATATGGCACAAATCGGCACACAAAAACAGGAATTTGCACATTTTGGGACCATTTAAGCTTGACAGTGCAATGTTTACAACAAGCAGAACAAATCTTAAAAAGGATCTTTAAAAGAGCCATTGGTAATTTCAGCCCTATAGTGTCTACAAGGGTAGTAGCAGAAGCAATGCTCATGGCCTTGGGTCAAAGCTCCTGGTTCTGGGTCTGCAGGCATCGATATGCAACGGGTTCCTGAACTTATTGACTGGCTGCCCTCAGGTGGTAAAAGTTGGGAAAATTCACTAATCCAATATGATATTCCAAACAGGGGCCCCACAAGGGTGTGTAGTCAGCCCCCTCCTGTACTCCCCTGTATACCCGCAACTGTGGCTCAAACTCTATAATCAAGGTCGCTGACAACACAAGGGTATTAAGCTTAATCACCACCAACAACAAGGCAGCCTTTATAGGGCTCTGCAGAGGGTGGTCTGTTCAGCCAAACATCTAATCTAGGCCCTCACAGCCTTCACTTAAAGAGAATACCAAGTGTCACAGGAAGGTAAGGAAGAACATCAATGAGGCCAGCCTCCCGAACTAAAGACGTTAAAACCACTCAGGTCCACCAGACACCACAAGTAAAAAAAGCCTCCTGTCAAAAATAGCCAGTAAAATCTTTATTATTATGGTAACTATCTACCTTTATTATTTTATTATTATTTACCATGATTATTGACCAGACAAGTTGATTGAGAACAGATTCTCATTTACAGCAATGGCCTGTTGAGCAGTAGGGGGAGGAGAGGGGATGAATGAGCCAATTGAAAGCTGGCAATGATTAGGTTGCCATGATTGTGTGATGGCCAGAGTAGACATTTGTCCAGAACATTGGTTCTTTAATGACCATATAGAGTTAGGATACTGGTTTAATGTCCCATCAGATGGACCCTCTCCCATGGCCAACACCACCTTGACAACTTGACAATCAAACAGTATCAATATTGTTGATACACAGGTCCTCTATACACTATACATATACATTTCGCTGTTTATGTATATTGTATTGGATGAATTATACATTGTATTTTGCTTACCGTATTGCTTAGATTCATGGCATAAGATTTCCACAGTAAATGCAATTAAATCTGCATTTCTGTGCATGCCACAAATAAACTTCATTTTAAGAAAAGGTGTGGACAAAAAGTAAATTGCATACTTGCTGGTCCTTAAAATAGTATGCTAATTTGAGTAAAGATAATAGATTCTTACAATTCTTCTTTAAATAGTATCTTTTTGATATAATTATATTTATTTATTATTTATTTATAATAACAGCTATTTACAGGGAGAATCATTTTTAGATCAATGTGTAGATGGGAATTGTTTAGGGTTTGTGAATTGTGTGTTATGTTGCTGTACATGTGTACATGTTAGATTATGTATGAATGTGAATTGTGAGTCTGTAAATGGGCAGAGTGTGTCTGCATATAAAAACTGGTGTTCTGAAGTCAATGTGCGTTACAAAATGGCTGCTGCACTAGAATGTAGAGCTCCTATGAAGGTTGTGACATTGAATGCAGGCTACACTTCACTGGGCATACATTTGTGTACGGAATAGACCGTTTCTCCTGTTCCACATATGTAATTACCATAATTCTGCAGGTTTAATCATACGGTCTCTTTGTCTGAGGAGTGTGTGTGCATTTTCTGTACTTCACTGGGCGTATCCTGGAAAAATAAACACTTGGACCAACCGGGCAACCACATTTAGCGCAGGTTCTGGAAAATTGCTGCATGTCTGCATTCCTTAACCTTATTGCACCTGTGTAAAATACTGCGGTGTAGTTTTAGGTTGGATATTTGACAGACATTTGGCTCTTCAAACCTCAATAGCTCTTTAACAAAACGTTCAAATAATAAATTGTTTGTTTTACTTTGATGGAAAAAGTCTCAACAACATTGCACAGTCCTTATTTTTACACCAAGCAGAAATATTCTGAGTCAAGGAGGATCAACCGTTTTTTAACGGAGCTGACAACCTAGATCACAAAGTGGGCGCGTTACATGTGGCAAGAAAATGCAGCCTTCTCTCTTCCAAATGCAAGCTTCAATAGCGCTTACAGAATGCATGTCATGACTGTAAAACGTATATATTCTCACTCGGGGGAAGTTGGAGAATGATGCACACCTTTTATTTTTTCCAAAAAGTTTTAAAATGAGAGAACATTCAAGCTTCAAACGTGCTTACAGTTTGTATTTCATGACTGTAAGAAATAAACAGTTGCAAATCAGGTTGATTGTCAAAATGTACAGATCTTCAGCTGTTTGCAATGAACAAATCAAACAAAAGCAATTGAAATAGCTCAACACAAGGAATGCTTGAGGTTGGGTATCTGTCAAAGCACTTTTTGACAACTGCTGTTGTAAAAAGGGCTTTATAAAATACATATGATTGACTGATTCAAGTGGTTTCCCCAAATTCAACAGCAAATGCAACTTGTAATGACTTCTCCAGTTTCAAAATATTTAACCCCTTCATGGCAAGAATGTTTAGTACTTAGTAGATCACCCTTGCTGTTATAACCTGCTGCAAACCAGATGTATAGCCAGACACCAGCCTCTAGCGGCATTCCTGAGGAATCTTAGCCTGTTCATCATGAGCCTCCAGTTCAGTAATATTATTGAGTTTGCATGCTGCAACCACCTTCCTCAAATCCCACCAATAATTTTATATGGGGTTCAATTCAGGTTACTGTGATGGCCACTGTACATTCTTCCAGGACTTCTTCTGCAACCAAGCCTTGGTGGAATTTCAGGTATGCTTGGGATCATTGTCCTGTTGGAAGGTTCAATGACGCCCAAGCTTTAGCTTTCTCACAGACAGCATGACGTTTTCTTTGTGGGCAGAGTGTTCTTGTCAGCGTATGCTTCATTCTTCTTCCTCCAGACATAAGGCTGATCCATTGTGCTGAAACGTTCTAGTTGTTTCATTGCTCCACAAAACAGAATCCCAAACCTCTGTGGCTTCTTTGTATAATTTTGACCATATTGGTTCCGAACTTTCTTGTGCTCTTGGGTCAGTAGTTGTGTACGACGTCTTGGCATTCTGGCATGGAAAACTTCTGCATTAAGTATGTGCCTTACTGTGCTCAATGAAACATCAGTGCCTGTTGCCACCAGGTCTTGCCGCAGGTCTTTTGCCATCACTCAAGTGTTTTTCACAACCTGCTGTATCAGAAATCTGGTTGCAGCCATTGATAGCTTCCTTAGTCTGCACTCTCCAGGTATTATAACCACCATTCCCTTAACTTTGAACTTGCAAACTATGCTTCTATTGATGTCTCTGGGAACATTCAGTGCATTCACTATCTTTTTGTATTCAGGGGCCTCATTTATAAAACTTTGCGGTGGATTTGCATCAGAAGTTGCGTACGGACGAAATATAGGACGTGCGTACGCAACGAAATATTCAGATTTATAAAACCGTGCACACGCACGTCCTACGCCGTTTTCCCTTTATAAATCACAATCAACTCTAAATGTGGCGCAGCTTTTATGGCTGCATGTCACGCCTATAATTGCCCATAAATAGTTAGTGAAACGCCCCGAAATTAATATTCATTGATTGAGAAATCATGGCAAACAGAGAGAGCAAAACCAAGAAAAGAAACTTCACTCAATGTAAAAAAAATATTGTTGGCGAGGTGGAAAAGAGGAGGAAAATGTTGTTTGAAGGGCAAAGTATGCCTATTACCAATGCCGAAAAGGCAATGGAGTGGCAAAAGGTTGCAGACAGTGTAAGAAAGTCAGACCGTGGCCCAAATAAAAAGTGGTCAGATATCAGTCGATGTCAAAGCGTCTGGTGCTTCTTCGCGAAAGTGTGTCTGCCACGGGTGGGGGAAAATTGGTTACAATACAGCAACATGTCTGCATGCATCATAAATTATTTGGACATTGATCGAATGAAAATGCTTTCGATTAATGAAAGCATTTTAATTCTCATTTGGTGCCCTTATTATGGCAACATGAGTGCAGTCAATAGCACTGATTACATATGGGAAACCGGACATAGCTACAAATTGCACTTTTTTTTGCCTGTTCACCCGCAGTGTAAGGAAACTTTATGTAATCATGCGACACACCAATTACACCTATTAACACGTCTGGCATAACCTGGGTAAGGGTTGGCTGTGAAATCACAGACCTGTCAACCAATTCCCTCTGGAAAGTGCCAGTCGCCAGAAATCCAAGTGTTGTAAGGACTTGAAGTGGGACTGGCATTTTAGATGACCACCAGCAGTGTTTTATTATGATTATCCTGTTTTTATGCTTTATTTCACGAGACTTTTATTTTGACATTATGCAATCTGCATGTGGGAATAATCTCTCCACGCGCATGCACACATTTGTAAAAAGAGAGAATAAAGACACAAAAAGGCCCGTTACAAAACGATGTATGTTTAGAGTTAGAAATTGAAATATATTACCGTAACCTTCAACTGAAGTGTTTTGTTGTTTTCTTTGAAGTGTTGTACCACCTCTGTGCTTGAATGGTTTTAGCAGTAAATAACTTGAGAAATAATATAAAGTTACTAGCTAGCTCCCCAAAGTTCAAGTTAAGCTAACGGCGGCAGCCTTCCCTGAATCATCACCTTTAGCACCTTTTGATACGCGGAGCGAGGTATGTGATGCATTGTATTGTACAACTTCATACAAATTCATTTAATATGTTCATGTAAATGGTAATGATTTTCATTTCATTGATGGTTGTTACCTGCTATGCTCTGATCAATGTGACGTTAGCTTGTTAAAGTGCATTTGTCAAGGAATTATTTTGTATATGGCTAAACTGCCTTTGTTATTTTCCTTTTAAGTTTTCACGGTGTTGGTGCTATGCACGCTGGTCTAAATTAAAGTACACCCGTATGGAAACACTCCCAAGCCTGTTACAAGCTATTACAAGTTGAAAGGCTGCTACAGGCATGGCGTGGTTTCTCCGAGTGCTCCTCTGTAACGCTGGGCCCAATAGAGCACAGAGGTCCAACAGGACGCCCCGAGGAAATCGGAACCAGCTCATAAGCCACTCGTCCTCGTTTGCCAGCAAGTCTTCTTGCTGTTTGACAATGCGTTCCCCCCAAATCCTTCCATTTGCCACATCTTCTAACAGCGCAAGATCAGCCATTGTGCGTCATTACGCATTGGGTTGGCATCATGGCTTTTTATGACCATGCAGGTGATTGTATCTGATCAGCTACAGATGTCGGTATTCATGTAATTGTAAATGGGATTATGCGCAAATGGAATTAATTTCAGCTTTCAAAATGGTTAAGACATCCGTCACGATGGAACAATTGATGGATGGAAATGAAACGGACTAACGGCTTATAGCCTACATGAACACCATGATTCCGTAGTTGATTACATTTATGAACACAACTTTCCCCAGTTGGTCAATGAAGACATCTATCTAATCTAATCTATGTTTGCTCCGCCAGACGGGCGCATCGACAAGGATATGTTTTAAACATTATTTTGTTTACTGTATTATTTATGGGGATGAATTACATAACATGGTAATATATTTACAGAACATGTTTGAGTGTTCTTTTTGCAAATATGTCTTCGTTTGCATTTAAGTTGGCTACAATCTTGTTTTATTTAATTTGTATTCCACCACAGGCTGTTGATTGTAAGAATGGTCTGCAGTTTCAGACAGCTTCACGTGTTTCACACATCTGCCGGCAGTGTCGCCAATTCTCATTTCACCCATTTTGTGCGTACGCATTGGTCAGAGTTTCCGAGAAGGACCGCACATTTTCCCGTCAAGTTTGATTTTATAAATCCCAATTATTGCATAGAGAGCGGCGTACGCCTTCTTTTGTGCGTACGCCACATTTATAAATGAGACCTCTTAACCTTGTTTGTGAAATGTGATGATCTCTTCTCTTAACTTTGAGGACCATTCTTTTGACTAAGCCATGTTACTCATGCGCAGTCAAACGTGAAACTCAACAAACCCCTAGCAAGTTCAGATATTTCATGTGTTCCAGCTGAAGCACAACTGGTGCAACTAATGAAGCCCTTGTTTAGTTGCATCAGGTGTGCTTTAGAAAACACATGTTTTTCATATTAGTGCTGTTGTGAGGGATTCTATTCAGGGGGTTGAATAATTTTGAGACTGGAGAATTCATGATGAGTTGGATTTTAGTTGGATTTGGGGAAACCACTTGAAGCATTTGTTGTGTTGAGCAATTTCAGTTGTTTTTGTTTGATATGTTCATTGCAAACAGCTGAATGTTTTTGCAATAAAGTATATTCTGACTCACGGGAAGGTGAAAAATGATGCACATCCTTTATTTTTTTGCACTGTGATTGTTAACAAATGTTTTATGATCACAGTTTTTAAAACATTTGCCATAACATTTATGCCTCAATAGCTTCTAATATACAGTAAATTACCTGTCAAAAGACTCAGGGGAAGGTGTAGACATTAAATGTGACTATTACATATTATTAAAATTTTAAAACATCTAGGCACATTTTGGTATTGGGTAAATACCAATATATAGGTAAATGCAATACTGCCACATCCTATTGATTCCAATAAAACTTCTGTAAGACAATAGAATAAGGTAATGAATTTCTTTACATATACAGTATTTTAACATACACATTTTAAACTCTATGAGTGATCAATATACGCTTTCAACCAACCCCTATGCCTTACCAAAAAATTGAAAGTAAGAAATTATTGAATAATATAGCAATTTATACATCCTGGCAATAAAAATAAATTAAATTGAACTTTTGCCAGATGTATTTACACATTATAACCCTTAACATCAAAGTGAAAATAACATAAACAAACATTCTGAATAATTATTCAAATGTAATTAATGAAATACCTGGTTTGGTTACGCGATCAGTCCCTTAGAGTAACCATTTCAAATTTACAACTAGTCACTTCCAAGATCACACATCATGCTAACTGCCCCCCACCTGACATCAATTGTAGTGGTGTTGATTACTTCATAAGAAAAAATAAACGGTGTGCATCATTCTCCATCTTCCCCTGAGTGAGAATAAATATTTCTTACAGTCATGACATACATACAGTAAGCACTATTGAAGCTTAAAAATTATTTCCAAAATGGTTTAGAAATATTTTGAAAGAGAAACATGTGCATCATTTTCCACCTTCCTTTGAGTCAGAATATATACTTTATTCAGTCATGACTTACTTACTGAAAGTTACCTGCCATTTTTTAAAATTAATTATGATAAAGTAAAAGGTGTGCATTCTTCTCTAACTTTCCCTTAAAAAAATTTATTCAGAGATGGTACAGCCATTGAATGCATTGAAGCTTGGGTTTGAAGATAGAAGGCTGCATTTCCTTCCCACATTGAACGAGCCCACTACCAGTTCTGAGATCGCCTGGTTCTCCGTTGTCTGCTACGGTAGCGGTTGATCATCCATGGCTCAGAATATTTCTGCTTGGTGTAAAAACTGGCTGAATAAGGACTGCGAAATGTTGTAAATACTTTTTTCAAAATAGTAGGAAAATACAATTTATTAGTTGAAGGTTTTGATAATGAGCTATAGAGATTTGAATAGCCGAAAGTCTGTCGAATGTCCAGCTTGAAACTAACTACACCGCAATGTGTAAAATGGTCTGGTAAAATAATTTATGCTGGGCAACAAGTAGGCTACTGTGCCAACAACAGATGATGCAGCATTATGCCCTACGGCAAAGGCAGTACTGTAAAAACACGCGCACCTACTAGCAGTTAAAAAAAACAGGTTATTTACATCTTAACATTTACATTTTAGTATTTCTGTACCGTATCTGGCACTGGTATTCATTTATCATATTGGACATCTTTAGTACAAAAAATAAACATTGTAACAGTGCAGGTCAGTCGTTTTGACAGTCGATTTTTGGAACGATAAATGGATAATTGCTAAGCAAATAATTTCCTCCTGAATAACATAATGAAACAGCAAGAGTTGGATAAACACTATCAGTTAAAATCTGGTTTAATAACTGGTATTAATAAGAAAGGACAGGGTGGCTGTAAATTGACCAATATAGTCAAAGCAAGAAATATAGTTTAGGCCTAGACTATGAAACCGATCCAGCCTAGAGAACAATGGTAGTATTGATAGGCAGATGAAAAACTGCACCAATGAATAGATGTATAGGATATATACACCAATCAGCTGACAACAGTACAAGTATTGCCTGTATATTTTATTTTATGTACAGTACATGTAAAAAAAAAAGGAAAACAATCAACAGAACAAGAACATTGACCAACAGCAGACAGCCATGTTGCTCATCAAAACACAGGAATTTCCTGACATTATCATCCATCAAAATCATGAAGCAGGTGAATGGGAGGAGCTAGGCACTTCCCCCTCCCCTCCTAAGAATCAACCAAAACCAAAGGGAATCAAAAATGAACTCAAGTGACAAGAGCCCTGGTTCATGTTCATCAGGGCTTGGCAACAGAAAACATTTTGCAGCAGAACACTAAAAGCAGTGAGCAAATTTTTACTGAAAAAGTTCAGGCAGTTGTTGCTCATTTTCTCCCAGTTGGTGCCTGCTGAACTACCCATGGTTCCTGCCTCTGCCATGCCTCATCCTTTTAACAATGCTGATTTCAACGCTAAGGTAAAAAAAAGTTTATCCTGCGGTCTCTCCATCTCCGGATTAGTGTGGAACATGTAGCCAGAGAAAAAAATAATAATAATAATAATTAAAAAAAAAGTACAGAGTTGCCACATAAATCCACACCCTTTCACTACACAAAATAGTTGAATTCACAGTATTCTTACAGCATTTTCAGGTGTCTATAAAGCTTTAATTGATGCATAGGGTTGACACTTATCCAATACCTCCAGTCGAAACATTTAATGGGGATTTAACTGGGGGGGGTTAAGAGAATGTACAAAGACACACCAAGACCAAAATGCAAGAATACAGTGTACACAACCAGCCCTGAAAAAAAGGTAAAATCTCTGGTGTCACAAAACTTAAATAAAAAGTGATCTCCAAGGCCATGGAAAGTCAACGGCGAGACATTTCAACTCATGCTGCCTGTCAGTGCTGCATCTCCAGTTAGTGATAGGACAATGAGCTCACAGCAGGCCACCAAGGTACAGATAAAGTGCTTTTCTTTACATTACACATTAAATAATTAAAGTGAGTTGATCTAAAACTCTGCAATCTCTCAACGACAACCTATACAGACCACACTAAGATACTCAAACCAAAATGAAATGGAAGAGAGATACAAAACTGTATAAATAAAGTTACATCGACATATCCAACTAGCAACGCTGAAGGCTACAGGGATGAAACACTTTAAGATGGTAGAAACTACAGATCTTTCTCTAGCTGAAACCTTTTCACATTCTCACATTTGGAAAGTAAAGAAATTTCGAGTAAGACTCATCGGAAACGATGTGGATGTACAATTTCCTGGTCTGTTGTAAAAACGGTCGATGGGCTTCCATTGAAGATGGCACTGGGACTGAAGAGATCTGACCAGGACCCCTGAATCTGAAGATCGTTCATAAAAGCAGCAGTAGGGAGATCTTTCGAGATTGTATAAAGGTCAACTTAAAATGTTATGGATAAATAGTTACAGATAAATACATTCGTATTTGTAGTGTTTTGCTATTCAGTTCTATTGAAATATGGTTAAATTTATAAAAAACAAAATGGAGGAATTATTCCTTGTAGTCAACTTGAAGCCATTCTTGCTCCTGTACAACAGCACTCCAGCTGGGCAGTCAGAAAATGTTGTATAAACAGCAATGGTGGCAACTGCACAGGCTCCCACTCTGACCCGGGAGCTGTTGAGTCTGAGGGGTTGTTGAAGCCGTAGAGAATGTCATTCTGCAGACTTCAGACTCTACGGAGAGCAAGATGAAAAAAATAGTTAGAGAAAAAACAATGATACTGGTAGAGTGGTTTCACATGAAGAGTCATTCGGCAGCCCTTAGCTTTGCACTGAGAGTAATGAGATGCGTGCATGCTGATCACATGGATTCTTAATGAACTTTAACACATGAAACATTTCTAACCAAACCTTCACTACATCCACTGCCTTCCTGCGTTGGACAATGCACACTATTCATGTTAGTCAATTTAAAGCAATAACATCTGGATAGCTGACGTGGAGAAACTGAAATGAAGTTAAAAAAAAACGTCTGGGTGTGATCTGTGAACTGAGCTATGCAGCACGAAACCAAACATAGCTATGGGGGCTTCGACAGAGCAAACATTAGGGCTGGGAATTGTCTGGCCTTGTGTTATCTCCCTGAGACAATATTTAACTCAGGTGTGTCTGAAGGGCCCGGTGCTGGGCGACACGGAGTCCAGAAAAATCAACAAGGATACCAAGGCAACATGTTTCACATGACCAGGTCTAACAGTTCCGTTACAACTAGGCAACCAAAATCATGTGATTTCACAGTTGTGATTGGCAGTCGTTTTGAAAGACTAATTTCACTGACTTGAGAGTCAGAACTTCTTTACATTTTTGTAGTGGTGCAACGGATCGTCATTGATCCGTGATCCGTTCGGATCATTATCTTCGGTTCGGGACACACGTGATCCGCGGATTGATTACTGAAATAAAAAAGTTTTGCGCATGTTCAGTCCGCTCACAGCATGGTCATGGCGAGCGGAGGAACGGAGGAGCTTGGACGTCCCGCGTCATTTAAATCCCCTGTATGGGAGAATTTTGGCTTCCTTGTTAAATATAATGAAGGAAAGAGGTTAGTGGAT
>JACXGM010004863.1:0-22298 GCA_016801145.1 Umbra pygmaea
ATGGGTTTGAAGCCTCTCTGGTGACCATGTACTTTACCACTGCAATATGGGTTTGAAGCCTCTCTGGTGACCATGTACTTTACCACTGCAATATGGGTTTGAAGCCTCTCTGGTGACCATGTACTTTACCACTGCAATATGGGTTTGAAGCCTCTCTGGTGACCATGTACTTTACCACTGCAATATGGGTTTGAAGCAGTCAGTTGAATGAATGTGATCCTGAAAGGGCTGTACCTGTTTAACCCATTGAAACAAATCACTCCTGGCTTCCAGACATTTGACACGTTTCAGTACTCATTTCTCACATACAGTGCTGCTCAAGTTTTTGAACCCTAGAATTGTCTATATTTCTGCACTAATATGACCTAAGATTTACACAAAATCTGATGATTTTTTAGGTCATACTCATGCAGAAATAAAGTAAATTCTAAAGGCTTCACATTTGTTTAAGCACCACTGTATGGTTGTGCATATTTCTCTTTAATATCTTGTCTGTGCTGCAAATGGATTCAATACTTTCCAATAGGCCAACACTGTCAATACTTGGTTCAATTGTTCAGACCTGAAGTCTTCCTCAACTAGCCTGCTGGTGTTGAACATAATGGTGTTTTAATTGCCACAGCCATTACCAACACCGTGTTAGGGGCTTAATGGTTTTTGTCATTACTACTGTATTGAATCTTCTGAAGCCTCTAAACGATAAGTGTTTTTAAATGGTCTTTCTACAAGCAATTCATGGCAACGCGGGGAAATCTGACCATTAGGCACCACATTGCACTTTGAAGATTGCGATTTGGATTTGATCATTATTTTTTTCACTAAGACTGGCAATTGTTATGTTGAGCTGTTCCAAAGATGGAAGTAGTTTTCAACAATTGTTCTGCTCTGTGAAGATGTGTTCAAGGCATCAAGGATTTTTGAGTTAGTTATTGTACCTCGGTTGATATCAGTTCGGGTAATACTGCAGTGCTCCGTTGTTGTACAGTAGCATTTGGATGCTTTTGTTTATTTTGCGAATGGATGTTTTGCATCTGATGTTTATATTGCCTATGTTTTTGCTTCATATTTCGTAGGATAAAAAATGGATTCTCAACCATGAGGATGTTATTCTTGGAGAGCTTCTTGGCAAAGTGAGTTGTTTTACATATCTTTTTTGTCTGTGCTACATCTAGTATGGAGTTTTTCCTAGCCACTGTGCATCAATTTCTAGTTATTCTTTGCTCTTTGGGGTTTTAGGCTTGGGTGTCTAGCACTTTACGACAACTTCTGGTGTAAAAAGGGTTTTATAAAAAACATTTGACAGAAACTTTTACATCTGTAGGACAGAGGGTTAAGGCTCAACTAACCTGTTTCCTTTTTTCTTAGGGAAACTTTGGGGAGGTATTCAAAGGAACATTGCGGGACAAAACCCCTGTTGCCGTGAAAACGTGTAAAGAGGACCTCCCACAGGAGCTGAAGATCAAGTTTCTATCAGAAGCCAGGTGAGACATCCTGCCTTACAGTATCAAGTGGATAAAGTCATCTGCTCTTATTTGCAGGCCCCTATTTAATTACAGAGTAATGTCTTCTCGACATTAGGGTTCAATAAGCAATAATGTTAGATATTTTAAACATTTGTTAATGTCTCATTGATGCTTTGTTTCTATAGGATCCTCAAACAATATGACCATGAAAACATTGTGAAGTTGATAGGTGTATGCACACAACGACAGCCTATCTACATTGTCATGGAGCTAGTGCCAGGTAAGTCCAGTAACAGGCAGTTCACAACTCAGTTGTGTGTTTACAGGTGGTGCTGTTTTCACTACGTACTTTCAGGGAGCGCACGTATAATCCAGATCCAGACAAGTTAAGATATATGTTTTTGGCTATTTTTTTTGAAGGAGGGGACTTCTTGTCATTCTTGCGGAAGAAGAAGGAAGACCTGAAGACCAAACAGCTGGTGAAGTTCGCTTGTGATGCTGCTGCAGGAATGGCTTACCTGGAGCACAAAAACTGCATCCACAGGTATGAGGGTCCAGACTGTTGAACCACTGTCAATATCTATTTTCACAGTCGTTGTTGTTCAGTGTAGAATTACAAACCAAATCGATTAGCTTATGTAATTCTCCAACTGAGATCCATGGTACAGTATGGGGAAATAATATTTCAATGGGAAGATAGCTACAGTACTTGGTTTATAATCATTTTTAGGGATGTCAAGAATTGTACAACATGGTTTTGTGAAAGTTGTTTATTCCTTAAATAAAAAGTAATTTTACGTTTTAACAATTTTACCTCAAGTTTAGACTTCTAGAATATCCAATGTGTGCTCAAGCTGACAAACAACAATACCTTATTTAATTTTTTTTTGCCTTTTTTGTTCACCAAGTGATCCAGTATTTCTAGAGGGCACTGTAGTATTTGTTCATTTTGCATCAGGTCAAACAAATAGTTCTCACTAATATTTACAAACATTTAATTGGAGCCCTTATTTTTTACATTATTAATTTAGAGGAATCTCACATACAGAGATACTAAACAGCAATTTAATTTCTCTTACGAAGGCTTAACAACCTGACACAATCCTTCCTACACGAGACTCCCACCTCGAGCCCTACCAACAAGTCAAATTTGTTTTCCAGGGTAACTGAATTTAGACTCCATGAAATGTCTTCCCATCGATAATGCCACAAGGCGCCTTAAAGTAAGATGTGATAGAAAAACGGAGCTGTCTCTCTGCTTAACACGGTTAACAACACTGTCAACTTTGATAGTAACACGGGGCCCTGAGCCGTCTCTATCTCTCTATCTGGCCCAATTTGAGATAGTGTTTTCAGGTGAAACTATTTCCCTGCCGAGCCAGGTAGTCTCTGCTAGTGAGAGGTGCTGCCGTTGCAATCAGTCTTGCATTTCATTCAGCACAGCGGGGCGATCAAATTATCTCTGGTGCATTGCTCTTACTTATCTCACCGGGGCCGGACTAGTCTCGCAGAGTGACAGGCTAATTTGGCCCAGCGCTGCGGCTCGATGCTGGCAGTCAGCAGAAATGCCACGAGAAGCACTTTGGGGAGAGAAAAAAATAACGGAGTCTGTAGGCGATCGCACCGAAGGGATGTGGAAGAATGGGGGAAATGCAGGGGCTGGAGTTGTACACACATCCCAACCACCTGCAATGTGGCCCACACAATTTAGTGTCTCTTCTTTCCATGTAGAGTGGAACTGTTCCTATCATCTGATTCTAGAAAGTACGGTATGCTCTACAGTGGTGCTTAGAGCTCTCCATCCGTTACAACTCCAGCTTGTGTTTGCCTACAATTTAAATCACTTAGTTTATGGCATTCTTAATATGGAATATCCATGATGGCTTTTCCTGTTAGCCAATATGGATGAGCATCTGCCTGGATCTCTACCATTAAGTCCATTACATTTTCTCTGTACACATTTAAGCTCCTGCTACTACAAACTGTGTGGGGTGTGTTTGCATGTGCGTGCGCGCATTCACATGGTGAGCCAGACTGCCAGTAGAGATTATCCTGTGACACCCAGGGGCTGTGGTGTGGTTATATGCTTATAAACCATTCAGCCCCCACACCACCTCCCACATGTATGAATGGAGCTTATTCACTGGTGTATTGTGGGGCATTAGGGTCAGTTCCCATCAACCTAATTCTCAAGTCTCTTTTACATGTTGTGATACCAGAAATGGCTTGTTCTAATGCAGGCATCTAGCCGAGAGTTCGATCGTATCCTCCAGTCTTGTCATAATATATCAGCTGTTGACTGATGTCCTACCGAGAGGCTTGCCTTCAGTTGAGATGCCTGTTAAAGCCAGTGACCTTGAAAGCTTCAAAAGACAAGTCTGGACAAACCGCCTGGTGGAGGTGTTGACACAGCTCCTCGGCTGCAATCCGCTGACCTAATAACCCATGTTCTGTAGAATGTGCGAGTAAAGGGGTGATGTCGTCCCTCCCTCCATGTCCCACAGGGATCTGGCAGCCAGGAACTGTCTGGTGGGAGAGAGCAACCTGCTGAAGATCAGTGATTTTGGGATGTCAAGACAAGAAGACGACGGGATCTACTCATCGTCCGGCCTCAAACAGATCCCCATCAAGTGGACAGCTCCAGAGGCTTTGAATTATGGTAAAACTGTTTTACGTTTTTTAGCAAGCCTCCAAACACTGTATTTGCTTTCATGTGCTTAAAAGGCCTAAATCCACAAAGGCCCAAAGAAAGCAAGAACATTTTCCAACAGGAGATGTAATGCTGGTTAATGAAATACACTACCAGTTTGGGGTCATCCTGGAATTTACATATGTTTTAGATAGAAATTCACCAAGGTGGCATTACATTAAATAAAATATATATCCAAGACATTACCAATGTTGCAAATGTCTATTACTGTTAAAAATGACTGATTCATAATTAATTATTTACATACAACGGCAGAGCCAAATGTTCAGCAGACATTAATTTAGGGTCCTAAATATGAAACCTTTAGCTCATCCATAATTAATCATGAGTTGACTATAATAACTGATCAATTTAATGCCACCTTGTTTTATGAAGGGATACATTTATATCAAAATACATGAAATCAGTTGTGCTCCACAGATGTCATGTTAACAAACTATAGTTTTGACCAGTCAGTTAGGGTATCTAGTTTGTGCATGACACAATTTTTGCAACAATTGTTTACAGAATGATTATTCTATGTATAATTCACTATATCACAATTCCAGTGGGTCAGATGTTTACATACTCTAAGTTAAACAGCTTGGAATATTCCAGAAAATGATGTCATGGCTTTAGAATCTTCTGATTGGCTAATTGACATCCTTTGAGTCAACTGAAGGTGTAGCTGTGGATGTAACATACTAAATTTTCATTGTATTTTAATGACAAAAAAAAGCAGGAACCGTAACTCTCATATTTGCAATGTTTTTTCCTCTTACTCCTTGTAGGTTAGTCCAAGCAGGCAATAAATATATCTTAATGGTGTTTCCATCCATGTGAAATGGAAACTACCTGCAATGTTCATTAGGACATTGCTCAGAGTCGCATCATTATTCTCGATGACACAGCATCTAGAGCATTTGTCAGTTTCCTGTTCTGGTGGCTGAGACTGTGTTTGCTCATTACTCAAGGGAGATATAGCTCGGAGAGTGACGTGTGGAGCTACGGAATCCTCCTGTGGGAAACGTTCAGCCTGGGAGTGTGTCCTTACCCTGGGATGACCAACCAGCAGGCCAGGGAGCAGGTGGAGAAAGGTTAGACAACATCCCCTTTTGTGTTCCCCATCACGCTCACCTGACAACCACATCATATTAGACCAGTGGTCATATATGGTTATACTTCAGCACACTACACCGTTTATTATTTCTGTACGTGCTCCTGCATTTAGACAGCTCCTCATAATTGTTTTTATCCTGTTAATTTACTTCAACAGATTGTATCCTCATTTTATTTTTGCGTGAATTTAAGGGATTTGCTAAAGACATCCGACAGCACATAAACATCTGTCATATTGATTGGATCGATTCGGACTGGTACTGTTCTTTTAGGAATTAATGTAGGTCGTAATGATTCAGTACGAATCTGAAAGGAAATGAGCACTGAAAAGATGTGGACACCATAAGTGTGATGCATTACCCATTGAGCGAGTCACCTGTGGGCTTTCCTTACATTGTGTCAGCCTTCGAGCCAATTACTTGTAAAACGGCAGTACAAGCAGTGGGAAGAGAACTGCAATGGGTAGTCATTTGTTCTCCAACCTTACACCCCTGATTATCCCTTCCCCCATTTATCCCACCCCCTGTTCCAGGCTACAGAATGTCCTGTCCACTAAAGTGCCCAGAGGAAGTTTACAAAGTCATGCAGAAGTGCTGGGAGTACAAGCCGGAAAACCGGCCGAAGTTTGCAGACCTTCAGAAAGAACTGGCCTCAGTCAAGAAAAAATAGCACCAAGGTAGTAAGGTGACGGACACCCTCCAGCCGCGAGAGACCCCAGAGGAAGGTTCCAGCCTTCATGTTACTAGTAGTTATACGTACTTTGTGTACTTTGTCACGAACATCACTGTGTTATTTGCCTATGGAACCATTTTGAGCCATTATCAAGAAGACAATTCTATGCTCTTAGTGTATATCTTTGTTAAAAGATGACAGTATTTCTTATAAACCCTGTGTTCTTTTGTGTAGCTTTTCCTCTTATGTTTATTTTATTTTTTACACTGAACCTCCAAGAACTTCAGGTATTTTGAGACAAAGACAAGCCAACATGGTAAGATCACGCGACAATACTTTTGTCCGATCATGTGCCATCACGCACGTTGTTCCGGAGTTTTGCTATAGATGCAGTTAAGGTGTCGGTAAATGGAACACAGCATGGTGGATAGAAAAAAACATGAATTAAATCTGACTTTACAATGCCATATCCAGCTTGGTTTATGTATTGTAACGGCACCTCAACACCTTTTTAATGATTACCATTTTAACAAGGTTCATTTCAGGGGTACAAGTGTGGCTGCTGAATAAAGCAGCTAAATGCTAACATTCATGTAAGCTGGTCAGATAGCGAGCATTTAGGAATAGCTTGTTTCTTTAACTGTCATGCTGTTTGTTGCTTTGACATGAAGACCCATTAGGCTTGAGATCCAATTTGTTGGTCAACATAAATATACAGTTGTGTTCAAAATAATAGCAGTGTGTTCAAAAAGTGAGTAAAGCTCACAATCCTATAACTGTATAGCTCTTGTTTCCATACACGCAAGTGCATTGGGAACACTGCACAGTTTATTCCAAATAAAAAAAACTGTCAAAATGACTTTACAGAACGTGAAGAAAAAGGAATGTTAGGCTGTTTAAAAAATAGCAGTGTCTGCATTTGTCTTCAAAACATTTACTGTATAAACTGAAAAATGCTTGAAGATTTAACCGTCCTGTGATTCACTGAACAAATATTTAGTTGTATAACCACTGTTTCTAAGAACTGCTTCACATTACATTTACATTTCACTAATTTAGCTGACGCTCTTATCCAGAGCGTCTTAGAGTAAGTACAGGGACATTCCCCCGGAGCAACTTAGGGTAAAGTGCCTTGCCCAAGGACACAATTTGCCACAGTCGGGAATCGAACCAGCAACCTTTCTAACCGCTGTGCCATCTGTTTTGCATGGATTCTCCATGCTTCACTCTTCATGGTGTACTGTGGCTTGAATTCAGAGTTTGGGGGTTGTCTGACAAACCGTTTGCGGCCCCTAGACCCAATGAGAACAGTCCTGCTTTCATCAGTTCACAAAATGTTGCACCATTTGTCTTTAGGCCAGTCAACGTGTTCTTTGGCAAATTGTAACCTTTTCAGCACATGTCGTTTTTTCAACATTGGGACTTCGAAGGGGCTTCTTGCCAATAACTTGGCTTCACATATGCATCTTCTAATTGTTACAGTACTCACAGGTAACTTCAGATCTTCTTTGATCACACTGGAGCTGATCATTGGCTAAGTCTTTGCCATTTTGGCTATTATTCGATCCATTCAATTGGTGGTTTTCTTCCACGGTCTTTTTGGTTTTGGTTGTCATTTTAAAGCATTTAAGATCAATTTAGCTGAGCAGCCTATCATTTTCCACACTTTCTATGTTTTCCCCTCTCCAACTCTTTAATCAGCATACGCTGTTCGTCTAAACAATATCTGGAACGACCCATTTTACGCAGATTTCCAGAGAGAAATGCACTATAACCAGCATGTACAACATTTGCTGCCTTTGTCCTTGAATTAGGGCCACCTGTTTGACACCTGTTTTTTCATAGAATGACTCACTGCTTGAACTCCACCCTGCTTTTATTTTGAACACACCCCTTTCAATTAATGATTCAATTACACAGAATCAGCAGCATGCATGTCATGACTGTTGGGTCTGTTGGTTTGCTATTACTCTACTGTACCTACTAGTAAATTATTTGCCATGTCGGAATATGATTTTGACCAAAAACAGTAATTTAGCTGGTTAGTGATGTTGGATTGCTATTATTTTGAACACAACTGTACATAATATGAATAGCCTAAATACAGGCTGTTATTAATTCTAGGATACCGCATCTTTCCCCCAAGTGCTCCGGTGGCATTTACATTTTATATGTTGAGTTCCATTTACCATTTCACCGATCACCACTCATGCATAGCGACAATTTGATGGCATTTTGTTACCCGAGTTTGGTCCTGCTATGGCTTACGACAACTTGAAAATACCATTGGTTCTGGTGCTCTCTACAGCCATGCATACCTCCAAAACCAATAGATGCAATTCGTAGCTCATTTCCATCTTCAGAGACAGACTGTGTTTGAGAATTTGTTGTTCTCTTTACCAGAGGTTCCTACCGAAGGATGTTGTAATTTATACTTCACAGTAGAGTTTCCTGTTGTAGTCTCAAACTTTACTTTTTTACATTTAGCTATAGGTTTTTTTTTTCCAGTAAAGTCCTGTTGTGATGGTGTGAATTCAGCTACTTTTTTCCAAAGATCTTGTAAAGTATTCTCGTCACTCACACCAGTCAATATAGGAAGACTTTTAAGTTGAACAAACATGGATAAGTGCAATTTGTTACACCATTTTCTTAATGATTCAGGCTTTAATATGTAAAGAAAATATTGCAATAAGGCCATCTTCATTACAAATTAATTTCCAAGCCCTTTTTGAATTTACACTCTTAGTGAGTTTATTTGTAATTACATTTTACTTCAAATTATTTAATTATTTTAATTCTGAACGTCCAGATCGCTGCCTCTTTCCATATTTTATCTCTGTCAGCTGTTGAAAGCTGAATCAGTTTATTGCATTTGATAATAAGATTGTATCGTAACTGTAGTGTCCGACATAAGATGTGAATTTAGCATTTTCTGTCAAAAAAGAAACTAAGCAATCTGTTGTTATATATCTGACAGTTTTAAAGAACTCCAGTTTTCATGTATACATTTGTTTGTGGTATTTTCCACTTTAAACTGTTAATTTTGGTGGAAAATACAGTTGTAATTTGTTGATAGACAATGAGTAATGAACAGTGTTTTTATTAAATAAATTTAGGGCCAGGAGATATGACCAGGATTAAACACTGGGTTCTAAACTATAGCCAACAGATTGTGCTCATCAGGAACATCTACTGGCCGTTATATAGTGTATTAGCTAATTCAGCCACTTCTATATTCTGTAATTTGTCTGTTTGAGGCCACCATGTTGTCTCTATCTACGTAGCCAAGCTTCTTGCCATGTGTGCTGACAGCCAATGTGTGTCTTCAAAAGCATTTTCTGTAAAATAACACATTGCATATTTCCATCAGTTTTTCTCATGAAATGATGGAATTCTTGTCTTTACAATCAAACATTCCTTTTCCTGTATTCTGTACATACTTGTAGATGCTATAACCTTTTTTACATTTGGTTTTTCAAATACTAATTTCCTTAAATCCAACCATAAAAAAATATATCACTTTTAATGTGTGTATCTCTGTTGGAATTGTTTCGATAGAAAACATTGTCTGTATTGCGTCTGTATCTGCATGAGTTTGTACATTTTCAGTATATGTATAAAAGATTTTTGGAAAGATCTTTTTCTCCCTTATCCTGTGTGCACAATTTCTCCTGCTCATGCATCCTGTATCCAATTGTCAAACTGCAATAGCCTCATCTGTTCTGTGTTTGAAAGGACATCCTGTGGGCCCATATAGTACACCTATATGCTAAAGGTGTTGCTAAATATGGTGAATTGGATGTTGTTTTAGAAGTAACCTTTGGTTTGTAGACAAGAGTAACTGTTGTTCACTAATTTCTCCTGTCAATTTTCCTCCAGATTGTTTTGTTTGATTCCAGAGCGTCTATTTGATTTCTACGTATTTTTTTATAATGTTGGCTTTGTAACAAAAAGGTCTATATTCAATACAAGGGTGCTTACATTTTAACTACTGGTTGATGAGCACAAATAAGAAACTTTTTAAACATTTCCAGCCAGCACCTTTTTAGTAACCCAGTTTATTTATTTGAGACACTAAAATAGTATCATTCACATTTTGTATTTTTGCTTTTCCATTAGTTTAGGTTTCTTCTGAACTGTAGTAAGGTATTTTCCAGTATGTTGTTTTTTTATAGAATCTATTTTATGATTTAAATTTGCTTTGTATAAAAGTAACCAAGTTTATATTTCCCCATGCGTAGCTCAACACAATTCTATGCTACTGGCCAATGCGTGATACACAGAGCATTATTACTTTTAGTAGAATTGTCTTTCATTTTGTAACTCATTTGTTTTGGAGTGAGCAAATGTTTTAGCTTCACAATTCAATGTGAATGTCTTGTGCTGTATAATCTGATGTAAGGCCAATATTACATCATTCTAAAGTTTGTGCTTTATGAGCTCTTTTCCGTAAGTAAAGCTCTGGAAAAAAATATAAGACCACTGCGAAATCATTATTGCCTCTGGTTTCACTATTGACAGGTATTTGTATGGTCATTTTATGGAATAAACTTTTATCGACATTTCTCCCAAATACCACATGAAAAATACTTTCATTCAAAGCATTCATTTGCTGCAAATGACAGCTGGTGCGCGTGTGTGCGCGCATGTGCGCACGCAATTATTTAAAGATGCAATGTCATACTTTTAATTATGCAAAGAAAATAAGTTCATATTCATTTTTAAACCACACAATAGTAACATTTTAACTTCAGAAGTGTTTCAGAATCAATATTTGACAGAATCATAACAATTGTCTTTCATGCATCTTGGCATGCTCTCCATCAGTCTTTCACATTGATGTTGAGTGACTTTAAAGATCCAAGCAGCTCGGCTTTGTATGATGGTTTGTGACCATCCATCTTGCTCTTGATCACATTCCAGAGGCTTTCAACGGCATTGATTTAAGAAAAATTTGCAGAGGTCTCTTGTTTTTTCCCCAGAGCTGTATATTGTCCTTTGGTTCTGTGTCAGACTGTAATTTAGAGAGCTGGGATATTTATTGACCTTATACCAGGACTGCCCAACCCTGGAGATTTACCTATTATCCTTTGTATTTCTTTGTAATTACCTGATTTAGCTTCCCATACAACAATAATTTAGCACATCTGATTCTTATATAAGGTTGGATTGAAAACCTACAGGACAGTAGCTCTCCTAGAAGAAGGTTGGGCAGACCTGCCTTTATATATTTTCATTGCACTTTTGGCCACGTGAAAACAACATGCTCAGATACAAGGCACAAAAGTAATGTTGTGTTAGTGTTTAGCCTAGCATATGCTTACTTCAACCAAGGACCATATCTAAGAAGAAGTAATGTTGTGTTGGTGTTTAGCCTAGCATATGCTTACTTCAACCAAGGACCATATCTAAGAAGTTGACATTGCACTAGATTAAAATGATTTTCAAGCGGTTAGTCTTTTTCATTCAAAGTGAGAAATAACTGTAGCAAGTGTTAATTGGTGCTAATTGCACATGAAAAGGAAATAATGTACATCCCTTCTTATTAGACTTTCACAATCTTAATGATCAAATCCCTCATGACTTATTAGGTCCCCTGTTGTCTAAACTTCACATAATATACTGTGTTCTTGCAATAAAATCTTAATCTTTTGGCCTCTTTCAATTCAAACCCCCATGTTGGTGTTATTTCTGTTTGGGAAATTGTATAGATTCATTTTAACAAATCTTTATAATCCATTTAAATACAGTGGGAAGAATAAGACACTACATGAAAAAGCACTGGTACTTTGAAATCACAATTACAAACACAGCTGCAGTGGTCACATTAGAATTTCAGCAGTATACTTGTCTGTAGTATAAGAGGTCTGACAATTAGCAATTGATATTTGAGTTCACACAACACAACTCAGCTGTGTTCCAAAACTGCTAAATTATTTGGTGTCGAGCAGGTTTAAAAAATCATGACAGCATATGTCGAACATGGAGGAATTGAATCAGCGGTCGCACGTCGAGAAGCTGACAAGACAGGGATGAATGGACACTTAATAGGAAATTTGTTTAATACCTCAAATGTACAGCCTCAAACCTGACCTCAGAATTGAATCGGCATCTCTGTGACCCAGTCTCATCAGAGCAAAAAGAATGACATCATGAATTATCTCATTCTAATTGTTACATTCAGATAGGTTTGAATAAAGTCATGTCTACAATGTCTGCGGCCAACTGTTAAATCTGGGGGAGATCCGTAATGGTATGGGCAGCCATCTTGGGGGAGTTACTGGGTCTAATGGCCAAAGAATACAATGTGACCATTGTACAGGATCAGGTACACTGTATGTTAAAAACGCAGTTCCCTCATGATGTTTTGATATTCCATTGTGAAAATGCTCCCCTACACACTGAGAAACCCATTCAAGAGTGGTTTTATTAACATGAGGATGACAAACACGTTCCTTGTCCTCCCTCGTCACCAAATCAAAACACCGTTGACCCTTAATGGGGGTGAATATTGCATTACTTTTGATGAGATACAGCACTGTATACTGTTAGTGATTTCTCAGCTTCAGAATAATAGACCGTAAGACTACTAAGTATGTTTAGCATTATGTATTTTGTATTTGCTGAAACATGAACACTTTAAAAGCAATATTTCTTCCCCTCTTTAAGGCTATGGAGGATTGTGATATCACACTTGACCAATGGCAGGCTTGGATTTAGCCATGCCAAAACATATTTCCTGCAGTGCATGGATAATGGAAATAATTTTTGTCAACTCAAGGCCATGTGTAGATTACACAAGTAACACAACTGAGTGTAGTGCATGCTGAAGATTTATGGCTTAATTTAATTTATTTATAATATTAATACCAGTTACATCTGATTCAACTCAATATATGCTGCAAGAAGATATTTTTGCATCAGTGATTCTAGAATCATTTTTATTGATTGAGGAATAATAAACTGTGGAAGTGTTTGTTTTTGAAACAATTGTGATCGGTAGATCACAGGTCTTTCTTAAGATTATGTAACAGGGTTGATTTTGAAACGATTGTGATTGGTAGATCACTGGTCTTTCTTAAGATTATGTAACAGGGTTGATTTTGAAACGATTGTGATCGGTAGATCACTGGTCTTTCTTAAGATTATGTAACAGGGTTGATCAAGAAACATGTATTGCATTGTTTGCTTGTGGATTAATTGGTTACAACTACTAAATTGAGCGTGTATGATTATGTTGGCTTTTCATGACCAATAATCTTATTATACTTCTCAAAAAACTTAGTGTTTGAATTAATTATCTTGTTACAAAATATGTTTACAATCCAAACTATTGTTAAAATAGGTGTGATCAGTTTGGAGTTTTGATTAGAAAAATAACAACATAATACTGAAAATGGTACCAAAGCGATTAAAAGAAAGGTAATTGTTTCTTGTTTCTGTTATTTTGCCCTGTCCCTGAATTTAGAATTCAAATCATGTGACCATCTGCTATTCATCAGGCCACATACAGTGAATTAAATAAGAGCTGGTATCACAGGTTAGAGTAACTTTTCCTTGATTTGATTAAAAATGACAAAGCCTCACCCACACTACAGCCTTTATTGAACATGGGAAGCAAAATTATTTAGAAATTAGTACAATGTAAGGTAAAAAGCATAAGCAGTGCTTTAATCTGTATGAAAAAAATGTGCATGTAAAAATCTGAAACGCATTTCGAGCTAAACAATTGGTAGTTAATTTATTTTATATTCTTCATTAAAACATACATTCGTAACAAAGACTTGAGATTATACATATATTTTCTCAGAAAATAAGCTTGAACTGTCACTCTCTGACATTAAACTTGTGCAGAACTAAAACAACCTCATACATACAGAGCTACATTGCGGAGACAGAAAAAGCAATAAGAATGGTTTTTATTTAAGATTCCAAAGCCTCTTTTTTCCCTCCATTCTGTTGGCTGTTGATTGGTCACCAGTGATTTCAACGTGTTCCGGCTGCGCTGTAATTGGACGGTGGGATGTCCTGATCCGACGCAAATGATGTGGGAGCAGGGGTGTCAGCAACGACAGGTGACAGGACATGACGACAGACAGGACAAGTCCCAGACTAGAGAGAAGATTCCAGAAATCAGCATAATCAATCAAATCTCTCAATATTATGATAGTGGCCAGGCACCAATACGGGCTGAAGCCACCACTGCAATCCTTATAATTAAAGCCCATTCAAACATGGGGGAAAAGAACTTGGTGATTTTCCCCAAAATTAAAAGCTCCTCTCTGGAAATCAAAATATATTAGCCCACAATTAATGGTTTTGGTTCAGTTTGGTGTGATTATCAGTGTAATTCTGTAAATCTATCAAACTGCACAATTTATCTAAAAACAGCTCAAAAGACTTCATGGGACTTGAATTTCATTTTAATTACTATAGCGCTCGCCTTGGGCCAATCAATTAAAATGTGTTCATCCTGGCTCTCTATGGCAAGACAACTGTCCAAGTTAAAAGGGCTATCTGTAGGGTTTTTGCTGGCATGTGCCCATTGACCAACAATGCTGATTGGTCTAGCGGTCTGAGCTCCAGTCTCCAGCCCACGCATGTTTCATGATGATGGGGGTTCGAGACCCAGCTCAACTGACTGTCTGTGGCTTTTCCCTCACTCTCCCCCTACAAACCTGTCTCGCTAGCCTTGGTTTCCTACAGTCATTCCAAGAATAATTGTTTTTATACAAACAAATAGGTGGTCTAAACAGGTTTCAAAGGGTATTCTCACCACAGAGTCATGATTCAGCTTCTCAGTAACACACTTACCTTCTGGAGCCAGAGAGTCACACAGAGCTTGTGGAACATGTGGTGGCACGGCAGCTGGGTTGCTACCTCGTCTTTAACGTACTCACAACAGCAGATGGCACAGCATTGCTCCTGCCCTGGAGACAGAACAAGATGGGAGACAGGAAGATTGAGGGATGCAGAGAAATAGAAAAGACAGACGGGATGAGCCATGTGAGCAAAACATGAAGCTAAAAAGAGACACAGAGTAAGGTGCAGACAGTCACGCTGGCACAGAGGTGCGCTGGAAGCACTAATGACAAGTGTCAGAGAGCAGAGCCGCGCCAATCTATTACTTCATGGTTTACGTTATCGTCTGCACCGTTCTGTATTCACAGGTCCCGCTCGCTCACATTTCACCACGCTCCGAATTGCCCGATTCCCGTTTGCACAGATGGAACCGCTCGCTCCGACACATGGCATGACGAATGGCAGCCATCTTGCCTCAGTGCCTGCGAGACATGATTTATTCCTGAGGAGCGGCGTTGGTGCATGGATATGTTCTTTCCTTCTCACGCACATCTACATTATGTGGCCATCATTCACATGATTCACTGCCTGACACGCTCAAAGTTATTTATTTTTTCTGTAACAACAGATCGCTTTTTAAGCAAACTTCAGATGTGTAACAACAGCAGAGAGATTTCCATAGAGAACAGATTCATGTAAAACGTAGCCTTTTGAAGCATGTAAAACAGTGTTTATTAACCTGTGTGCCCTGGATATCTCAAACCTAATTGTTCTTTGACAGTTATGGCCCACCTGGCAAAACCGTTGAGAACCACTGCTCTTTCACCCAGAATGCATGACAGTACCTACGGTGAGAAATATTGTCAGAATCCCCAGAAAAACTAGCATTATTAATTGAGACTTTGGCTTTATTTTAACACTAATTTCTGCCATTAGAGGATTTCTATACTGACTTCATATACACGGTCTGTGCTTTGTGTAGACATAAAGCAACTCAAGAGTTTTGATAACTGGTTGACTCTCTCCAGGATAACGTGACATTCATCAATATCTTGCCTATCCCCTATGGACAAAATGAATAGTGGAGTAGCACAAAGAACCAATTTCACATTTTGCCGCTAGGGTTTATGGTGATTACAATGCGTCCACTAATTCTTTAGCTGCAAATACAAAGCTAGTGATTGTTCGCATTAACAATACAACTACTTCTAAGGGGAGAGGAAGAAATAGCCAGCCAAACAAGCAGATATGATCCTACCAGCACTGGGAACTTACCACTGTGGTCCTGCAGTATTGTGATCTGAGGCAGCCCCTCTATCACTTGCTCTGTGGCAGGAGGGTGAGCCTGCTCTACGTCGATGGCCAGAGACTCCAGGTGGGCCAGCGCTGCCTGTCAACCCAACCATATCAGCCATCAGGTGCCAAAGTCCAAATAGATTTACATGGTTGTTAAGATGGAATGACATAGTAGATAAAAAATACACTGTTAAGTACACATTCTAAATTTCATAGTGGAAAAAAAAATGTGTACATTATATAAATTAAATTGTTGCCACCTGAATTTTGCAACACATTTCTAAATGAAATTGCAAAAAGAAACAAAAGCAAATATTTCCATTTTAAAAATAGCTTATTTTCTCAAGTGGTAATTGAAGCATGGCTCCGATTCGACATTCAGGTCAGTCCATTAAAGACATTGACAATTTTTGTTGTTTTGGATCTGTAGCCCAGCACACTAGATTTAGATTGAACATAGCGCAGACTGTCAGCTTGAATTTAAGGGTATGTACATCCATACAGTATGAAACTTGTAGGAAATTGTACTTGAAACTCTTATTCAATTCAAATCCAATAGGTTTGAGTACAGAGCCAAAACCAAAAAAAGGACTTCGGTTCCAAGGCCATGGTATTTTATGGAGGTTATTTTTTACGATGGGGCAGGTATTTTTGTTTCCCTCAACAAAGTGTTAAAAACCCCCCAAAGAAGACTGGCTCAGATTTGCTCCTATGCTGAATCCTACATACATGTTGAAATCAACACCAGACTGCCATAAAGCCCCTGTATTTCATAGTATGGGGCATGTCTTACCTTGCTTTAAAGGTAGAGAGATTTAACCTAACCATAAAAATGTAAACGCAATAATTTCATATAGAATTATTTACCAAACTTTCTTTGAAGTTCTATTCATATTTCATACCAACATTCTTCGTCCAGAAGACAAATGTTCAATCCTATTCACGTTAGAAAGGTTCACCTTTCCATTCCTCCTTTCACGTATGGAAGCTCGCATCAGGTCCATTTAGAATGGAGTGTTCCTGCCAATTGCATTTTGGGAAATTACATTTTATGGGCTCCTTCATTACAGGAGTTCCATGTTCTGTTAAGATGAATTACCATAATCTAAATGTGATTTGTCATTCTGTGCTACCTGGGTAGACACCCTAATGGCTTATGCATCCAATTCATTTGGGCCTGGGGAAATTGTTCAAATATCTGGTTAATTTAAATCTTGTCGGTCACACTGTCTGGTACCGAAAAAATACAATAATCAAAACTTCTGTGTTGAACAATAAGGCAACTATACATAATATGATGGCAGCACCTTGAAACACTAAAGGAAACCCTTTTGATTTGAAATGGGAGTTGAACACACGTGGACATGACACACTCATTCTGTCTCGTGTGTAGTGTGTGACTCACGTCATGTGAAAAGCCTGGGGCTTTCAGACTTACCTCCATTGCTTGGGCAAGGCGCTCTTCTAAAGCCATGTATGTGAGCAGCTGGGGGTCCACGTATGACATAGCCTGGGCCATCCCAAAGCCCTCCCCAAAGTCATCAAGCAGCCTGGGTTGAGGCAAAACGATCATCATTATGTTGATATTTACCATGAAAACAAAATTCAGAAAATGATTCCTTTGGAGTAAAAAGGTGAGTTGTGATCCAGAACCTCCACTCAGCGTCCAGGTCCTCGCTCATGCTCGAGTCGTCCTCCAGGTTGTTGTTTCCATCCAGGATGAAGAGGCCAGGGTGCACAAAGTGACTCATTACATCTGGGTCTTCGTCACTGCTGCTGCCCGTCTCCTCGTTATACATCAACCATGGGATTTCGCCCTCCTCCAGGGGGGTCGGCTCCCTGCGCACGCACACACATGGTTCACATGGAAACACACGGAAGGTACAAACTCTTCCAATACATTTAGGTTGCTTTGGATCTCGATTTGCAAAGGAGTATAGACCAGTATATTATGGAACATTTATCACACGTAAACCATACTGTCTACAATATAATGCTGAATTTATCAGGATCAAATCGTACAACTAGTACATGGTGCTGCATTTATCAGTAGTGAAGCGTATAAACCGGTTTTTACTCAGGGGGGAGGCTGAACTCTGGGACGTCCTCCAGACTGCTGCTGTTACTGTGCAGCTCGTCCAGGGCGGGCAACGTCTCCCAGCTCTCCTGGCTAGAGTGACGCTCCTTCTCCAGGCCTGAATCTGAGGTCCACGAGGCCGACCACTCTCCTTCACTGCACTCCGAGCTGCAGAGACACACACACACAGGCGCCCGAGTAGCGCACATGCACATAGACGACCCGCACGTAAGTTCACCTAGTAAGCACCTCAGATAATCTTCTTAGCAGACAGGCCTTAATAGTGAACACAGGCGCGTCGCTAGCAACCTTTACCTCTGCGATCCTCATCTGAAAACCGAGAGCTTCGCACTCACACTTCTACAGAAAGGATTAACCATGGGATTATGATTTGTACACTCATGGATCATCAGAGAGACCAAGAAATTGCTTTGAATAATTCAAAATGCAGACCGATTATACTGCAAATGTTTAGCAGGCAATTTCCCTCTCACAACAATGCAGCCTTGATAAGAATCCACTTCCCTTTATATACTCTTCCAGTTCATTATGTTCTTTGACGAGGCAATGCAATAAATAGCCATGGGTGAAAATGAAATTACATAAACAATACCTTTCCTCAGCCTTCATGAAAGGAGGAGACTTTTCATTGAAGTCCTCCAAGTCTTCCCAAATATCCTCTTCATAATCTGAAATGATTTTCCTACAGGCTCCTCCATGTTCAAACCTCCTCTCTATAGAGCTAAAGCCGTTCAAATCAGTCCGTGGGAAGTCAAAGAGGAACTCCTGGTTGGGCCTTTCCGTTTGCGTCAGAAAGAACGGCGGTGCAGACACACACTTAGTTTTGCTGGTCTGTTTGGCTGAGGCACAGAGCCCTTCCTCGCGATGAGGACTCTTTTCAAGGTGCGTTTCGCTCGTCTGCTTTCGGATTTTGGGCCTGACCACCATCTCTGTCTGGGAAACTCTCTGGTCGTCCTTTCCGAGCTCAGCTGAACCTTTGGGAGTGATGGATGAAATCGCCGGGACCAGGTCGTCTGGTGCGCGCTGGTCCTCAGGGCTGTTCTCCACGTGATCTGTTCCATTGTGTTCAAACAGGCAGGGTTCCTCTGCATAATCACCAGATGAACAATTTGTTAAAGAATCATTCACTGACTCAGTGTCTTTGTGGGAACAGTCTGTCCCATCACATGATTTTGTGTACAAATACGAGTGCAAACCGCTGAGGTAGTCAAACTCTTTACCCAGCTCAAAGATCATGTCATCCAGTCTTTTCTGGAGACCGTTGGACGGGTCGGAGGCCTGGCCCTCCTCCTCGCATCCACTACTGTCCGGTTCATAAGCATCAATATTTACAAAGCTCAATACACTAGAATTAGAAGGGTTACTGTTGTCGTCCTCTGGGATAGGCCATGCGCTGGCTTCAGCGCTTTTCTTAAAACCAGATTGGTCCTGGTCACAGGCTAAGGGTTGGTCACTCTTTAGCTTCTTGTAATTGATGGAGTGGGCTTCCGATGACTTCCTAGAAGTTGGTTGTTTCTTGCGGGGAGCATCTTTGCCAGATTTGGCTTTCACCCCAGGGTGTACCGAATTCGATGACACGGGAAAGATGGCGTGAAGCATTGACGAGATGTTCCCTTTTGAGGCTAGAGAGGAGAGAAACGTTTATAATGAACAACCATCAAAGCATCTAGCGTGACTTGCAGACACACGGTTACACTTATTCAAAGAGCGGAGGAGCTGTGCTTGTTTACTGAATACAGATGCAGTTCGCTGCAGCAATAAGGAGTTTATAGGTTTAGCTACTCACGCTGCATTCAATGTCATGGGAATAATTGATCCACACCTATCCATTGGGGTGCAACACTATGATTCTTACTATTTGCTAACATTGAAATTGTTGTTTATGTGCTGAAATATAGTATAGCCCTGTAGAATCACTTGAAATCTAACAAATATGATTTTTCTTATTATTATTATTACTATTATTAATCAATGCACAGGAAATGTTACATAATAGCTACGGACATAGGTAGTACATGTATTGGGTTGGACATACATATGGAATGCTCTCTGTGGACACCGTCCATTTCCATTTCTGGCAAATCCTCCAGGCTGGCTTGGTTTCTGTGCTTGGCAGATGTTGGGCGGAAGCTAACGTATGCATGCCTCCTGCCGTATCTCCGACCTGTGATTGTCTGATACCCACCAGCCGGTTTGGGCCAGGCTGGCTTGCCAGCTTCCTGACCCATTACTACATATAGAGAGAAAGTAATTAAAATTTGAAACACACAGTGACAAACTGAAAACTTATAAGAGTGACTAAATCAGGGGACATCAATCCTGCACCTGGAGAGATACCATCCTGGAGGTTTTTATTCCAACCCAATTTAGCACATGATGCTAACAATTAGTTGGATGAAAAGCATAATCAGGTTAGTCACAACTGGGGTTGGAGAGAAACCTTAGAGCAGCGATACTCATTACTGCTCCCACAAGCTGCAATTCTGTAGATTTTCCATCCAACCCCGGTTGCCACTACCCTGAGTTGGTGTTACATCCTATTAATGATTAGCGTCACCTGCGCTAAATTTTGAAGGAAAACCTATGGAAATGTGGCTCGCAGGAACATGGAATGAGTATCACTACCCTAAATTACAGTAGCTCTCCAAGATCATGAATGAGCACCCTGAAATAAAGATTTAATCTAACCCGAGAGTATAAAGTAGCCCTATTGTCGAGGGCAAAACTGACCCCTTTAAGCTTCTATGCATACATTTGTTTCAGCCACATGAAACATTGTAGCAAACCATTAATTGATGAGGCCTTTTTTACCGTTAGGTCTGGAATTGTTTCTCAATATAATGAAATTACTAAAATGACTCAATTTTACATTAAATGAAAAACAACAAAAAATAATGAAAAACAGCTCCAATGAAACTCAACATGCAATATATTAAAGCTACACTGTAACTGTCCTTTCATTTCTCCTGTCGGCACCAATTTTATACACACACACACGATTTGACTGAAAACAGGAATAACACATGGACAATATAACCAACTTCCAAAAACACACATTATTATTTTGTCCATAATATGCATTTGTTGTTAGTTAGACATTGTGAAATGTCGACTTTGCTATTCTACTGTTATCCGTATTTTGTATTATTTAGTTTGATGTTTTTATCCCTATATCCAATATGCTAGTTCTTAACGTTTACTAGTATTAAAACATTGGTACTGTAATTTTAGAAAATTGTACATAGTGCAGGTGTAAATCCTAAATTCCATACTACTAACGTTACCACATCCGGACAAAAGAATGACAGCTATACTACTTAGGTTTCTGGGGTTCAGTCTGTTATGTATACATACACACCTTTTTTACATATGTATTATTATTATCATCATCATTAATATTTACTGGTATTATGGATGCATTGTGGAATCGATCAGCAAATTGACATGCATTGTAACATCGAGACTACCACAAAGGACACCCATTAAGTTGCAACGAGAGCAGTACCCTTAGCTTGCTACCTAGCTAGAATATGTAGTTAGCTAGTCAGCCGTGAACTTAGCCAGCAGTCTGGCGTTATTTGGCTGGTATTTCACATTTTATTAGGGTGTATGTTTGTACAATAACATTGGTTCATAGGAAATTGAACTTTTGGCCTTGGCCTAAACAAAACAAACTCGACGCGGGCCTGGCTAACTAAATGTGGTGTGTTATGCTACTAGAGTTAGCAGGCTAGTTAGCTTGTCAAAAGACCTTCTTGGCTGTACAGTACTGGTCGTCAATATACAGTTTACACACGCAAGGCACAGAAAACAGTTCACTTTGATCAACCAAACATTATTAACGATGGTCATTCTTGCAGTTACATAGTTAATTTTAAGTTATATCGACATTAATAACTCCAAGAGATCGTTGTATTACCTGTCCCGCAAGCTTTCTCTGCGTCTGAAACTGCGAACAAACCCTAAGGCCAACGTCATCAGCAAACATTAGTGTCATATGACAGAAATGTTCCAATCAGAAAGCCGAGCGCATCGGCAGTGCAGGCCATTTAAACGACACGCGTATATAGCAACAGCATAGGAATAAATTATTATATTATTACATTATTATTACACCTGGAATCTTAAAAAATATAGGCTTCCTTGAGCAATTTCATAT
>JACXGM010004864.1:0-35000 GCA_016801145.1 Umbra pygmaea
GAAGGAGCCTACACCTTAGAATTTCTCAGTCAAAAGTTGACATATGCCCAAATTAGCACGTCACATTTCTGATTCATCTTCATTAATTTATTGGGAATTGAACGCAGGTCACATGGTTGTCAGAGGATTCCCTTTCTGCTGCTTTGCCTCATGCATAGCCTTACGCGTCGTCAAACACACAGATAATGTACATTATGAACTAATGTCTTTACGCAGCCTCTTCAAAGGAACATTTATATATGAATGTGCAGTGCACTTATATTGACACTGCTTAATTTCCTTGTGGATAATTAAGGTATCTCATAGATAGAGCAAGATTTTACGCGTATGTTTCCAATGCCAATAGACAATCAGTTGTTGACTCATTAAGGATGACAGAATGACATACAATCTTGTTGATGATTAAGTATTTTTAATGAAAATACGCGTACAAACACACACAGACACGGTGACTGGTGTGACTGTTGCTCAGCAACTATAAAGAAAAACCCATACCAAAATCAGATTAGGAACTGTAAACCAAAAAATATAAAAAGTGTATTACATCATTTTTAGAAGCCGTTAAACCCACGTCAAGAAGCGGGACAACGGGATGAGGAGAGTGGATGGTCAGCGAGGGATACCCGGTTCGTCCACCAGTAACAACATCTCGTATGAACATATTACTGACAATTTGACAATTGAATTATTAGTCTATATTTTACTGATAACTTAAACTATACTAAAATAAATGTTACTGGAATAATTTGAGGAATGTTTCATTTACATAGAACGTGTTGTCTTTACGCCGTATGCACCTTCGCGGTGAAGTGAAAAATCGATTCCTGAGCAATCGATGCAAACTAATTCAGCACCTTCCCTTGGGACAGCGCCTTTGTAACGTCGCAGTTAAGATTCAGCGGTTAAGAAGCTTCCTAAGGGAGACTTCGGGGAACACACTTAGGAATGTAAACAACTTCTGTAAGATATATCTTTTAGAGTCTTCTTAGCGGGCTAAGAGTGAACGTTATCGGGGAACCGGACCCACATCGGTGTATCTGATATAGGCATACCAGAAGCGTGTTAAACAGATGACGACAGCGCCGCGACCTTGAAGTCATTAGTAAACATTGTAAGATCGCAATTACACTAGTTAGGGGCGCAGATGGCTTAGTGGGTAGGGAGTCAGACTGAGTCAGACGGTTGCCAAATCGATTCCCGACTGAGCCAAATGTTGTTGTGTCCTTGGGCAAGACACTTTACCCTAATTGCTCCCAGGTCGTTGCTGTAAATAAGAAATTGTTCTTAGTCAACTTACCTGGTTAGATAAAGGTTAAATAAAAAAATTAAAAGTTGTTTAAAACGGCTTTGGCCACTATAATGAATGAGTTAGACTTGGCTTTTTGTCTAAAAGAGCGACAGAAGACGGTGCTCGAATTGTTCCTTTTTAGGAAGGACGTTTTTGCTGTTTTTGCAAGAGTTTAATCTACCAGTTAGCTCCGCCATAGGTGCTTAGTGAAAAACCCCTGGTGATAGGTCGTAGTTATATCCAATTGCGTACAGTGAGATTTTCAAATGCATACTTGGTGCCGCCCCTCGAGCTGGGTCATTTTCATTACTAGATCCCAGACCCATATCTCCTCCGGATTTGGGTCTGGATTTTTCCAGGCTAGAAAAGTAATGCAGTTTTTGTAATACCATGAACTGTTAGTATTGAGTCGTTGTGATATAATTGATTATCTGTTCCTCTTGGGACAGAAAATGTGGTAGTGTTTTGACCAAATTATGATTTTGAGTCAGGTTTGTTTTGTTTTGATAGAATTAGTGTAAATTTTTGCATTTTGGAATTTAGGTATTTAATGAGCATTATGTGGTTTTGAGCAGAAAATGTACCATTTGGCTAATTGTGTAAGGTGTGTTGCTGTGTTTAGAGTTTTGAAAAAGTATCTTGAGTATAGGTAAATGCTTGTTGGCAATTGGAAAATAAAGTGTAAATGCCTTTTAGTCTATTGAAAGTGAATGTCCACCAGACCTTCTGCCAATCATGCGGAAGTGTTTAGGGATGAGATCCCTGCAATCCTAACATAAACCCATATTGTCTAAAAGGAACATAATTTAAAGCCAACCCCAACTGTAAATTTTACCTTAAACCTGAGGACCTGCTGAAGTACCTAATAAGAGGACATTATTTTTCATTATCCTTGTAAGGACTTTTGGTAGTAATTTAGTCAGTAAAAGAAAAACGAATGTAGTCTCTACATTTGCATACATTTACACACGTATATTGCAGCGCAAACATCATTAAAACATCCCTGTTAAACCATGCAGACAATTAAACACTCCCTGAAGGACAGTGACTCATTAACCTGCAACGTCCCTGAGGCCCAGATGGGTGTGTAAGCGCCAGTCTAGGCAATGTGTCACCCTCCCTCATTAGGGGCCGCTGCCGGTGCATTGTGGGACGGTAGCAGTGTGCTGTAGGGATGGTGCGGTCATAAGCCTCTATCCTCCGGAGAGCTGTGAACGGCTAGATTAAGTACACCTGTCACTTAAGGTAGCGAGGTCATTCATATGGCCTCCCCTGTCTTTCTCTGCCACCAGACTAACCTTGCTCCCTGCTTGACAAATGGATCCCTGGTACCTCTGACCTAACGTTGGGAATGTTTTAACATGCTCTTTCTCCCCGGTGTACCTCTGACCTCTACCTGGTGCCTGTTTCTCACAACCCCCACACCCGTTGAACCGGTGTCCCGCCCCTGTCCCTCGCGTGGGTTTGTCAGTGTTCAAGACTGCCCGTGTCTAAAACATACATGCTGCTCAGGGTAAGTGCTCAGGACATACACACAGCGAACAAGGACAACAAGGTGGTTTGCATGTTTTTGTGTGTGTGTGTATTTTTTGTGTTTTTGTTTGTTTTTGTGTTTTTGTGTGTGTGTATTTTGTACTGTATGTGCATATTCTGTGTGTGTGTGTGTGTGTGTATATTTTGTATGTGGATGAATCATGTGTGCAGTATGAGGAGATATCCATGTACATGACACAAAACCTCATACATATTAATAAGAGATTAAAGGAGGATATTAAAGCATCATAACACCTTCATTAAAATCATGGCACATTGAAAGACAAAGCCTAAGCAAAGGGAACAATGATGTCGGAGGCCGGTTTGAAGTTTCACTGTCATGGAGAGGAAGGTGAAAGTAGAGAAGAGATAGTATTTAGACCCTGAAGCCATAAACACTATCCACTTGTAGATTTGAGAGGGGTTAACAGGTGTATGCAATTTGGTAATAGTACACCTTTCCTTCTAATCAGCTAGCTGTAACCTTCAACTGTATTACTTATACCAATCAAATCCTCCTAGATTTCATAGGGCTTAGGGGTCTATTTGGGATTGGGGCTAGAAGGAGAAACATTCAAAGTGAAAGCATCCTTTGATGCCGACCTTGTAAAATGCCGGCTGCTTGTTTACCCTGCATAGCTGTGATTTGATTTAAATGAATGAATACAAAAAAGGTCAGGTAAAAAGCCAGAGATGGTGTACTGGAGATGGAGAGGGTGGTAAAGATAGTGGGAAAGCATTAGAGATACACACTGAGAGAGATACACACTGAGAGAGATACACAAAGGGACAGATGAATGGAAAGATACTGATTGATACAGAGAGTCAGGGTGAGATACAATGAGAAGATACACAGGCAGAGAAAAATCCAGAGAAAAAGAGAGAGGTGTTTTGTTTTGCAAAGATAGGGTTTGGATTGTGTGTTAATGTGTGTATTTATTTGTGTTTATGCAATATTTGTGTGTGTTGGCATGTGCAGTGGAGCCGCTAGGCCCAGGAAATGGACGTGACACGACACTGCCTGGCTAGTCTGCCTTTACAAAGAGCGGCATAACTGGTATCAGCGCCCAAAATCAGCCGAGACGATAAGACTCCAGTCAACAGACAGAGGACACAGACACAATGTTTAAAATGAAGGGCACTGACAATGTCACAAATACAGTGACATAGAGCTATCCATTAGAGCCCATTTGCATCAGGAAACTGCAAGTAGCCAGACAAGAGCATTGTCTAACATCAGGTAGCATGACAAACTTGGATCTACAGTTGAGGGTATGAATATAGCACAGAAGCTGTGACACCTGTCAGAAGTGTGGCAAAAGTTGTTGGTAAGCTCCCTAGCCTTTGTCGTTCATTAACTTTGAACACAGATGAAAGAGTCAAACCTTTCCTTAGTTATCTCAAGACAGTGGGGTACACATGAAATGAAATTGTTATTATTAAAACTAATTGTTCAATTTTTTCGGGGGGTATTTATATATAGGAAACATAGGCTAGGCAGACAGACATATAGAGGGAGACAAAGAGGAAAGACACAGACAGCTCAAACCCAAGACACCAGGGAGCAAGTATTGAGCTTAGACGCTACACAAAATTCTGGCACCACCAACAATCTTTTGATGAATCCACAGGGTTAGGTTTCTGTCCCAGTGGCATACACAGCAGGCCGATTAAGCAGATAAAGGTAGATACAAGAGTGGGAGGAGGGGAAATACAATACGCGTGGCATGCCTCATTGGCCCTTCACATCCTGGTATCTCTGTCCCTAGCTGTCGATAATGATTACCAATACAGCCCACATGACAGTTTGGCAAATCAACCAGCAACTCCTCGGGGAAACAGGCGCGTTTTCCACGTGGCTCAAAAGCACTGATCAATAGGTAAGTTCATCAATCTTCGACCATGAACAAACCGGGTGTGTCTACCAAGACAAGCAAAATTCCTGGCTGCAAGCTCACCTTTATGTCAAGTTTGGAAGGTTTCACCAAGTTTATTTATGATACTTCAGTGTTAGGGTTTTGTAGTTTGTAAAGTATCTGAGGAAGTTGCAACAGTGTAAGAGAGGAAAATAAGAAAATAGAAAAGATGGATTATAAATGTTGCAAGAAATGTTGTATGATGATCTATAATTGCAATGGTTAAGCTGATCTCCTCACTGGAGAAAGATGTGAAAACAACAGGCAAAAGGATTACATTCCAGTTGTTTAGCAGATGGTCTTATACCCCATGATTCCAGTATGTATGTAAATGTCAATGTAATTACTTCTTCAGAGAAGAGAATAGAGAGAAAGTATTCCACGCTCCAATTGATTTGCATTTATGAACCAAATCCTGACACCAGTGCAATGTCTTTATTTGTCAATAAGGCTGTTAACACAGCAACCCAGTTGTGATATTGTTTTCCCACTAATTGGCCTTCTGACTAATGAGATCAACTTTGAGCAAGCTCTGATGTGAAAGGACTGGTCATTGATCAAATAAACTGTAGTGGAAACAAACAGAGGTATATTCCAGAAAGATCTTTTCACAAATTCTATTATCTATCACTGCTTCTTCATCTGTATTTTGTTGAGAGCTATCAATGTTCGTATTTCTCAACCCCTATATTGCATTGATTCATTTACAGGAGCAACTAAAAGTAGCCTGCAGCATACAGTCATATATTCCACTGCTGGTTTTCTTCTAAACCTAAGCAGGGTTGGGCTTGGTCGGTCCCTGGATGGGAGACAATGTTGCTGAAGTGATGTTAGAGGGCCAGTAGGGGGCACTCTTCCCTCTGGTCCAAATACAATTCCCAATGCCCCAGGGCGTTGACGGTGACATCTGCCATGCGTAGGGTGCTGTTTTTCAGATGGATTGTTAAATGGGTGTCCTGACTTTGTGGACACTAAAGATCCCATGGCATTTATCATAAGAGTAGGGGTGTTAACCCTGGTGTCCTGGACATATTTCCAATCTGGCCCTCAATTAACTCTTTCATCTCCTTCCCTTCCCCGACTTCTCCTCAGGCTCTTGCTGAAAATGAGAATATGTTCTCAGTCAACTTGCCTGGTAAAATAAAGGAAAACTATACTAAAACATTAACAACAACAAAAAACAACCAACGAAGAGGATTTACTGTTAGAAATAATGACTGTAAATCTTGTTTCACTTAGCGGGGGAAAAAGACATTTGCTAAACGTATTATTTCATTTTTCTATTTATGTAGCCTAGAAATACTGTTCAGAAATGTCAACACTGACAAACATACCATCTCTGTAGTCAATATGTGGGCTGAAGGGGTCCTCATCTGGGTATGGTGGGGGGAACGAGGCGATTCGTTCTCGTCTGATGTTGTTAATGTTGTGCTGCACCATGCTTTCAACCGTTTTGTCACATGTACTTTCTGACCCTGAGCCCACGCAGACACTGGAACGGAGGCTTCCAAAAGTCATCTTGATTCTTGCTCTTGTTTAATGAGGAACTGCATTAAAGCATCACTGAGACCTTGGAGCAAGTTCTGTGTACGGTCATCAGGGTAGGATGCAGTAGGGAGCAAATCCTGGCTGCATCATACCAAAAATGCCTGGGGCGATCAAAATTGGTTCAGGGTTGGTGTCATATGATGTTGCGTTGCCTGTTGGCACTCTAGTGACTCCTTGTGGCAGGATGGGAGCCTGCAAGCTCAATTATGGATTTTGTTCTTCCAAGTGTTTAGTAGCTGGTGATTACTTTGTACTGTAGTTGGGAGTCATATGGCTCAGAGGTTAGAGAGCCAGACATAAAGCCAAATGTCATTGCGAAAGACACTTTACTATAAGTTGTTCCAGGAGGATGTCCCTGTACATAATGTAAATCACCCTGGATAAGAGCATCTACCTAAAGTGTAAAAAACAAATGTAGTTCAGCAAGCAGTGCAATGCAAAGCTAACTGGCGTGGAGAGACGTGTTTCACAGAGGGCACACATTAAACTTCCGCTCTCCAGGGGCCTCATTTATAAAACTGTGTCGAAATCACTTGAAAATGTTGCATACGAATGAAATGTGCGAGTGTCTTGTACAACCCAATTAACACCTAGAATTGACTACAAATGGTCACTGAAACACCCCAAATGAATATTCATTGATACTGATCATGACTGCAATGACGGCAAATCCAAACCGAAAACCATCCATTTTATTGTAAAGCTACCTAATTTTGTAACACTTTCAGGTGTGATAATTGCACTGATTTTTATTGACAGTTATATGATAATATATATGAAATTGTACACTTGTATCTTGCCAGACTGAGGCAACAGCATCAGTTTACGTAATTTGTCATCCTGTTTACCTTAGTATTTATGACAATACATTTCATAATATGCAAGTACTGTAGTGTTTAATAATTGCAGGTCCTACAGTATATTTGAGGGGTTATTTTTCAGATCTCTGTTTGTTGGCTCTTTATCCAGAATCATGTTTTGTGTGCACTCCAGGGAACTCTTATGTAAAACGTGAGAGGTTATATTTAGATTTATTCTTCACAATGTTATCAATTTGAAATCTTTTCTCGAGTTTCATTCTTCTGCAAACGGAGTTGCAGTTTCTAATTTCTACAAATTTTGTTCGTACACATGGGTAAAAGTGTGCGTTGAGGACTGCACTTTCTCACGTCAAGTTAGATTTTTAGAATGACCAAAGTTTGCTTAGAAACTAATGTATGTATTATTTTGTGCATACGCAACATTTCTAAATGAGGCCCCTGAGCCTGCTGGGACTTGCATGACATTTTACATGCCTTGTTGCAATCCTCTGCACAAACTGTGTTTAATGCACAGAGCCACTTGGATATAATGTTGGTGATGAGATTCTGGGAGTAAAAGATCTTTTCACAAAATAAGAAAGGAAGATTTTAAAGACTTCCTATAAATGATTTGTTGAAAAGTAGAGTATAAAGTATATTCAATTACAACTTGCATATATTTATACTGTGAAAACACTGTAGGTTCTCTTGATTTATCCTTCAGTCGGTACATATGATTGTTGAATGCATACTCATCTACCATATATTGTATCCCCAACTGAGTTTTGGAAAACCTGCAGGATGATTTAGGCTATTACGTTTGCACCCAGCATGCTACCTCTGACATTAATTTGAGTGTTGCTTAAGTTATAGGATTAAGTTATAGGCCTAGACAGGATTCTACTGGAAGGGATTTTGGAGAGCCAGTAGGGGGCACTATTACCCTGGTCTAATGATCGCATACAATGCACCGAGCAATGATTGGGACATTGCCATGCATATGGTGTCATCTTTCAGAAGACTTGCTGAGGTCATATTTCAAGAGAATAGAGAGAAAGTATTCCACGCTCCAATTGATTTGCATTTATGAACCAAATCCTGACTACAGTGCAATGTCTTTAATTTGTCAATAAGGCTGTTAACACAGCAACCCAGTTGTGATATTGTTTTCCCACTAATTGGCCTTCTGACTAATGAGATCAACTTTAAGCAAGCTTTGATGTGAAAGGATTGGTCACAACTGGTCCTAAACTACATGGCCATCTAATCCCCAGCTCTAAATAGGACCAATCATCCCCACTCCTCTCCCTGTTGAAACAAAATACCGTATCAAGGTATGTAGTTAGCAAATATTTACAATCAACAATGTATGCACTTTAATATGCTGTGGATGAGTTTCTGTTAAATATAGGTCAGTTTTATCATGTTAGGCTTATTTGTGAGATTAGTAAAGCATCGTATTGAAGCCTATTGTAATTCTGTAAAAGTAATTTTGTTATTATACTTGCAGCTTAATGCCCAGGGAATATAAGACATTAACAAATCTCTTCAATGCAAGGACAGCTCAACACAATGTTGCCTTAACCAAATCATTAAGCATCGCCCACATTGAAACATCCAGCAGCAGAAGATTATGAAGCAATAAAGAATTTCTATAGAAATCTAAGAAACTGCATTGGCTTCTACTATTTATGGACGGGTTCAGAATTAATTTTGGCAAGACCTATGACAGAAAAGAAAAATCATACCATTTAAAAAGACATTTTTCTGACTGCTAAAAAGGATGTATTCACGGTCTAATAGATGATCTCTTTGTAATGCATGAAAAATAAAATAAAAACCTGTAATATCAATATGGGGTCAGATGGCTCAGCAGTTTTGGAGTGGGACTAGGAAGGTAGCTGGTTCAATTCCCAGCTGTGCCAAATGTTGTTGTGTACTTGGGCAAGGCACTACACCCTAAGTTGCACCTAAGTCACTCCAGTGCGTCTGCTAAAATGTAAAATGTTACCACTAAGAGACAAGCTATATTGGATAATGAGTGTGATCATATCCAGGAAAGGATACGAGGAAGCTAACCTAGGTAGCATGCTTCAGAGTACATTCATTGTTATGGAATTATATAAGGCTGTATACCATGCTCACTTTCTGTGGTTACAAATTTGGAATTCGCTCAGAATTCTGGATTGACACATTTGATCAAGTAATCTAGATTTTTTCACAACTCTATAGATCATTTGCTGGCTCTGTAAACACAGACTGAGAAAAACTCAAATGAAATGTGAAGATAAGTAACCTTGCACAGATAAACAGTACAGGCGTTGAGTATTTTGAAGGTAGCCTACTTGACAACACTAAAACAACACTAAAACAACCCTCCCCAGAGTTGGAGAGGGTGGTCTGAAAAGAAGATATCTCGTTACCAAGGGCATGGCTGTATCTAAAGCGTTTATCAAGGCCTCTAGTGTTAAATGAGGGGCTTAATTGTATCCAGTGATGGCTTTTCATTACTGCTCCCCTGGCCTGCAATGAGGAAACCCAGCCTCGTGACCCTTTATTGTCAGCCTCAGAGCTCGAGCGTAAAACATGCCTGATGATGGTCAAATGCAATCACTGCTAATGAGAAACAATTATGTTATGATATGAACCACATGACCCTCTAAATTCATTTAGAGAAAGATGTGTCCATCATCTGTCTGTTCGTTTACACATCAACGTCCAGTTTGAAATAAATACCGGTGCACTGCATGCACATACAGGCATGCTGTAGAGCCACGTATGAACTAGCTACGTTTGACTGGAACATTTTCTAAAATCCACAGAGTAATAATACCTATTGACTGATCAAGATCTAAAGCTTTTCAAGGCTTTCTATTGACATCCGCCGGCCTACTTCTTACTCTGACACAGAGTACGAACGTGAATTATTATTTACTAGGGCAAGCAAAGACTAAACATGACAGAGCAAAAAAGTCTTGTTTGATCTACTGATTGAAGAACAGCTGTTTGGCCCCGCCCCTTGTGTGATGGACAGACTTCCACTCTCACCTGTCACTTCCTGTTTCTTCGTCAGAAGCAACTGAAAGATGGATTGATGTAACACAGGGACTGATCTCTACATCCCTCCTCTACACTGTCTATCTACACCCTGAATGTTTCAACCTCATGTCAAGGCCTCTACATAGCAACTTGTCCCTGATGAGAGGAAAACATGAAGGTCCAAAATGAATTGTCTATATCTGCTAAAATACATATTACAGGACTGCTATCAGGGTTGGAAATGGATTTATTACTCCATAGGGTACAACAGCTGGTGGACGCTCAAAACAACATTCTCAACTTTATTATTTACCTGCTGCATTTCCCTCAGAGTATTGAAGATGAATATAAATCTATTATAAGTCTAATTTACCGTTGCTTCCCATAACAACAAATAATATAGTATACTATGATCTAAATACTGTAGCATTACTAAATGTACAGTATATACAAAAAGTTTACTCTAGTGTTTTTGCCCATATGTTTTATATTATTCATACGTGATTTCTTGCAAAACAGTTCAGTGAGTATGTTGTATTATTTTTTGTGTTTTTGCAGAAATTACATTAGTACTGAATACATATTTTTTATTAAATTGCTTTGGAAAAACCTATAATACAAAATAAAAATAGGAAATTGCCTAATAAAGGAAACATTCTGTCACACTTGGTGTAGTATCAACTGTATCAGTGGATATTCAGGTTACAAATCAACTCTGGGTGCATAAGGCTGACAGATATATACATTAGCTGCACAACAACTATATGCTTATTACTATGCTCTTATCACAGTATGTCTGGCTCAATATACAACATATGAGTACTTACTACACAGAGTGGTGAGGACACTTCTCAGTAAGCATAAATCCTTCAGAAACTTACACAACATAACAGCATATGGAAAGCCACCAGAAGACTGGGATGAAATCCAAAATGAACCGCAACCACCCTCTGGACACCTGAGCTTATTAAGCCAACTCAAATCCTAATTAACACCAGATGTATCTAATCAAGCCATTGATGTAGTACAATCTTTGAGTGACACAGTACAATAAAACCTATTGTCCAGAGGGTGGTGCTAACGTCCTATGAATAAACTGAAATACATACCGTAATTCCTCAAATAAAAACTAGTAGTCGAATAAATGCAGAGCCTCTGATAGTGGTGTGGTTAACACGGAAAAATAAAGGCCGGTCTTAAATAAAGGCTGTGGGAATATCACGTGTGGGAAAATGTCCCAGGTGCCTTTCATATAAACTGCATTCCAGTTAAGTGTAATGTACATTTCTATCACTTTGGATTCAACAATACAGGTCCTTCTCAAGAAATTAGCAAATTGTGATAAAGTTCATTATTTTCCATGACCGGAACCTGAGGAAGATTGTGGAGAAGGACCGATTCCAGACCTTGGATGACCTGTGGAGGCAGTGGACTGAGTCTGGAGTACAAACATCCAGAGCTACAGGTGCCGCATTCCCCAGGTCAAGCCACTTTTGAACCAGAAACAGCGGCAGAAGCGCCTGCCCTGGGCTACAGAGAAGCAGCACAACAAAACAACAACAAATTGCGCATGTCATTCGGAAATCAAGGTGCCAGAGTCTGGAGGAAGACTGGGGAGAAGGAAATGCCAAAATGCCTGAAGTCCAGTGTCAAGTACCCACAGTCAGTGATGGTCTGGGGTGCCATGTCAGCTGCTGGAATTGGTCCACTGTGTTTTATCAAGGGCAGGGCCAATGCAGCTAGCTATCACGAGATTTTGGAGCATTTCATGCTTTCATCTGCTGTAAAGCTTCATGGAGATGAAGATTTCATTTTTCAGCACGACCTGGCACCTGCTCACAGTGCCAAAACCACTGGTAAATGGTTTACTGACCATGGTATTACTGTGCTCAATTGGCCTGCCAACTCTCCTGACCTGAACCCCATAGTGAATCTGTGGGATATTGTAAAGAGGAAGATGAGAGACGCAAGACCCAACACTCTGGATGAGCTTAAGGCCGCTATCGAAGCATCCTGGGCCTCCATCACACCTCAGCAGTGCCACAGGCTGATTGCCTTCATGCCACGTTGCATTGAAGCAGTCATTTCTGCAAAAGGATACCAAGTATTGCGTGCATAACTGAACATAATTATTTGAAGGTTGACTTTTTCTTTTTTTTGCATTACAAACACTCAGATGAAATATCTGCACGTTGATGACAATTTCTTATTTAAAACGGCAACCTAGCCAAAATAAAGCAAAAAGGTGCAAGTTCAGACAGAGTTACACATAAATACAAATACAGAAGAATTACACAAGGGAAGAGTAAGGATGAAAGACAAAATACAGTCAAAGTTACACAAGAAACGTGTAAGTAGATGTACATTTAGTGCAAATAAATCTGAGATTTAGAGGTAGATCAAATTGGTATATAGAGTGGCAGGCAAATAGAATGTAATAAATTAACACAAATGGTTATTGTGCAAATAACAGTCGATATATAATATACTGAAAATAAAATACAGTGCAAGTCAGTGTGTACAAAGGCGCCATTTGGCAAAAAAATCTAAGGTACTAGATCAGATAGGGAGAGGTATTGTACATGTGAGAGGGGAGGGTCAGAATGTGCAATGATTAGATAGAAGCTCTGATAATTGTGATTAAAAGGATGTGAGGCTGAAAGTGGTCATGAGTTTCAGTGTCTTCTGTAGCTCATTCCAGTCAGTAGCTGCTGCGAACTGGGAGGAATTTTGGCCAAAGGATGTGTGGGCTTTTGGGGTCATCAGGGAGATGTACCTGGTTGAGCGCAGGTTACGGGTGGGCGAGGCACTGGTGAGAAGTGAGTTTAGGTACAGAGGGTTTTTTCCTAGAATTAGTGATACCATCCTAGAAATTAGGTGATACCAGTATGATACCATGTATGCTTAGAAACTGCGATCCTTAAAGAAAAAGTTTAACTAAAAATATTGAGTCAGTTGTGCGAGTCGTTTTTGCATTTTTCACACAGGAAAACATTTCAGAGAGAAGCTGAAGAAATTGAAGCAAGACTACAAAAATAAAGGACCATAACAACATGAGTGTTTCTGACCGGCACACAAACAAGTGTTTTAGCTGATTGGATGCATTGGGACGCAGGCCGGCATTTTCTGGTAAAGTGCTAAAAAGACTCGGCTCATGCATTGTTAGAACCCATCCAAGAATCCAAGGTACACCTTTTAATGATTTTGTAGTGAGTAAAATTTACTTTTTCATTGTCTTTTTCAGATGAACCAAGTGCCCACAATTACTGAGGGCAACGGAGGCCAGCGTGTTTTCATCTGTAGACCACGTCCCATGTCTCCATCCAGAAACGCATAAAAGCCGAGGTATAAAGCCATGTTGTCTGTTGAAGGATAAAAATTATACTTCAAATATGACTTGTATCATTTGTAATGTTAATGGTTTTGGGGCTTGGTGTTATTTTCATTGGAACCTTAAATGGCCACTGTGGGTTTCTATTCTGTGTTGTTGTTTATTGTTTGTTTGTGGTGACTAGGACACCACAAAATATTTGCGAAAACAATTATGAAATTGACATTTTGTGGTATCCATATTTCGATTTAGGGAAGAGGAAAAGGAATTGGGACTTTCTTGAGGCACTGAGGGACATGGATGACGCAAAAAGGGCAGCTGATACTAGACGACCAGGCTGAGGAAAGAGAGCTGAAGAAGCAAGAGTTGGCATTCCTGCAGTTGTCACACACAACGCTACTGTAGCTTAACATAGCTCTTGCTTTCTGCAGTGCTGAAGTATACAGAGACAAATCTGAGGAGTGGAGGTGAAGTCATGGGTGAGGAAAAAGGAATGTAAGTCCACCATGGCGGAGGCTGGGAGCACGTGGTGGGTTTTGGACTGGTATGAGGAGGGTCCCGCAGATCAACGAGCAGCCCCAACTTCCGAGGTTGCGGGACTGGCGGTGAGGGGGACTCTAACTGGCTAGGGCTGCCAGGTGGTAGAGTGGATGGTGAGCGTGACACTAGCCAATTAGGGTTCACAGTCCGTGTCCCATTAACCTACCTCTTCTTCTGCTTCAGCCTGGTCCTGCTCGCTGCTGAAGAGGTTCCCTTTCTCTCTTGCCGCTCTCTGCTTCGCTGTCCTGCTGTTCCTCCTCTTCTCCATCCTCCCTCCATGCAGGGTTAATCCACCCACTATAGCCATCCCCAAAAAGTAATTTGGGAAACTAGGATAAATTTCCCCAGGCTTCCTCCTTGACTTGTGGGGGGAGTGGCTGGCCCATGCCTGCACTGAAGAGTTCGTCTTCCTCCTGCGCCAGTCGCTCCAGTCAGTGGCCCTGTCCAGCCTATCTTTCCCATGTAGGGGAATCTGAGGAAACTATAGCCCTCTTCCATCACCCCACAGCTGGTGGGATGGTGGGCATAATCCTTGGATTCGAGGATGCTGTCGAGAGCAGAACTGATGTAGTTCTCCCACTCATCGAAACAAGCATCCTCCTCTAATGGGTCGTAGGTATTATGAACCTGTGCCGGTCAGCTGTGCCTCGTTTTCCTTTGCTGTCTCCATTTGGGTAGGTCGGTTATTTTGTCACACGCAACAGTACTGTAACATATAAGCTGTGTCTTAATGTGAAGACTGCATCCTTTGACGGCAGTGGACTTTGAAGGATGCAGCTACATGGCCTTAAAATAAAGAAAATTGCGGACCACCTGCAGTACCTCGGCGGACCACTAGTGCTGGTCTACAGGTAGTCAGTCAGTTCCCTGTAGTGGAATTGCACCCTACTCCCTCACCATCACCTGGACTTTCTGGTGTCAAATCATCACTCACATCTGGGTCTTGTTCCCTCAGTTGTGTGCATAGAACTCGCTCTGTTTCTCCATTTCCTCAACAGTCGTTGTGTTACATTGTGTTATGGTTGAGTTGCGCAAAGGGAGTCAGAAGCAAATGCAGAGTTTATGCTTAAACGGAACAACAATATCAAAGTCACAGGGTAGCACCGTGGAAATTAATTCAAGCCGTAACACACACAATGTAAGAAGAACACAAGGAGCAGAGATAGTACTTATACAGACACTGATTATGGAGTAGAAGGCAGGTGTGTGTGATGATCAGAGACAGTCCTTAAAGCAGATGGGACATACTCAAGGCCATGGTCACAGGATGGTGCCAGTACCCCATGGCAAATCAGCATCTCCCAGAGGGGAGGATGTGACACATTCTCTACATATACACCTGTGAAATGATCTCTTGTGTGCATAGCACACTTTACCTCTGTTTCCTACCTTATTTATTATTAAAACTACCAACAACTCTGCACCTGCTTCCTGCCTCCCTTCACTCTGCATTGTATACGTGACACCTCTTTTCTTGAGCAAACTGCTACTGTTCTCTCAGGTTTGATGTGTGGCTTTTACCAACTACAAGTTTCTACTATTTCCACCAGAGTAGAAGTCTTCACAGATCCACCAGACCTAAAAATCTGAGGTCTGACCCAGGACCCAACTAGGTCTAGGTCAAATATTTATGCTTTTATTCTGGGATCTGGAATAAATCTGTCATAATTGCGATGAGTCTTGTATACATATGTGCAATTACATATTTACCGACTGAAACCGATGGACCCGTCCTTTATTAATTAATCTTTCAAGGTCTAGGGGGGATGTCATATACTGTATTTTTTGTTTATTTTTGTGAAAGCCATGTTTACCTTGAAGGATACCACTGTAAAATCTGTATTGGCATGCCCCCAGGTTTTGAGAACCAGTGTGACAAAGTTCGGGGGACATACAAATAAGCAGATACAACACTGTACTGTATGTAAGTACATATTTTCACAATTTTACTATACATTTTTAAAACCCAGCCACCCCCCACAAAAAACCTGTTTTAGTGCAGGGAGAAATGTTACTTTGTCATTGTCACTTCCTACTTCTTATCTGTAATGTTTTAGTTAGCCAAAATAAAGTTGCTGAAAACTACTCACTTTTGAGATGCTGTCTTATGATTAACCCACATGGACACAACACCCCATCATTCTTTGAAGCAGAATTCCCTCATTCCAATGGTACCAATTAGTTTGTAGTGTAAATAGATGGTTATTTTAGGGCTTAACAGGATCTTTGTTGAAATCATGGTTTCAGGCGTCAGGTTGTGTAGTTACATCATAGAATCTTAATAAAGTATCATCTTGTCTGGAAACAGGGACATCTCAGCACAAGGAACCAAAGATGGGCTTGAGGAAAAAGCCCCGAATTACAATTGAAGCTGGTTTATATAGCCTTAGCATTGTTGTTTGCACACCTTCTAGAAGAAGACCCTTATCTCCTCAGACCCGTGACTGTCTAATGTGAGCACATGTGCAGGTCACCTTAACTTCTGTCTAGCATCTAATCAAATGGCCTCCCTAGTTGTTATTCAAATAACTCAGTAAAATCTGTCTAGTGTCCTGTCAGTAATATGTTCTATTAGTCTGAATGGCATCTACTATGTATTAGATCTGTGAGGGAATTACAGTCTAACATTCAATAGATCATATAGTTATAAGCAGTCTGATATATAAGTTATAAGCTATAAGTCCTAAGCTATAAGTACCAGCTTATTCTGATGTTATAATAAAAGAACAGTATGGGCCCTCTCTGTCCTACTCACAGTATTGGCCTTGTTCCTTGTCTCAGTCACCTGTTGTCATGGTGACCAACTACTCCCCTCCTAAAGGAAAATCCCCTTAAGCTAACAATACCATAACAAACTTTCTGCACTCATGGTTTGACCCTGAATCTTCTCTCTGTCTGTCTGTCTTTAGACAGTCTAACAAGCCGTAGAATCCTCCAACAGGCCTTACACCTTAAGTGTATAAGACTCCCATCTAGTTATACCATTCTAAACTGTTTCAACTGTATTTAAACATGATTTATATAAAATCTACTTCTCAACAATAGCATGCACGATTCGGGACATTCTGCACTACACATCTTGGATTCCGTGCCTCGCCATTCTTCCTCCAGACCTTGATTTCTAAATTAAATGCAAATTGTATTTTCATCTGAAAAGAGGATGTTGAACCACTGAGCATTGATCCAGTTATTTTTCTCCTTAGCAATTTAGGAGTGGATTGAGACTAGGAATGCAACACTTGTAGCCCATTTCCTGGGCACATATGTGCATGGTGACTCTTGCTGCGTTGACTCCAGAGGGTAGTTCATTCCTCAGTTCACTCCTTGTGAAGCTCGTCCAAGTTCTTGAATCGACTTTGCCTGACATTCCTCTCAAGGCTGCTGTCATCCCTGTTGTTTGTGCACATTTTCCTACCAAACCTTTCCTTTCCAGTAAATGTTCCATGAATATGCTTTGATACAGCACTCTGCAAAAAGCCAGTCCTATTAACAATGACCTTCTGTGGCTTACCCTCTTCATGGGTGTGAATGAATGTCTTCTGGACAACTTTCAAATCAGCATCTTCCCCATGATTGTGGTTGTACTGAACCAGACTGAGAGATTAATGGCTCAGGAAATTCTTCTCAGGTCAAAATTTCTGTATTATAAATTCTTTATTCTAATATTTTGAGATACTGGACTTTTAATTTCCATGAGCTGTATGCCGTAATCATCAAGATTAAAACTAATAAAGGCTTGTAATTTCACTTTATGTGTAATGAATCTGGAATATACAGTGGGGCAAAAAAGTATTTAGTCAGCCACCAATTGTGCAAGTTCTTCCACTTAAAAAGATGTGAGAGGCCTGTTATTTTCATCATAGGTACAGTTCAACTGAGAGACTACATGAGAAAAATAAATTCAGAAAATCACATTGTAGGTTTTTTAAAGTAAATTCCTTGGTAAAACCAGTATTTCGTCACCTAGAAACAAGCAAGATTTCTGGCTCTCACAGAGGCTCCTCTGTCCTCCACTCGTTACCTGTATTAATGGCACTTGTTTGAACTTGTTATCAGTATAAAAGACACATGTCCACAACCTCAAACAGTCATACTCCAAACTCCACTATGGCCAAGACCAAAGAGCTGTCAAAGGACACCAGGATCAAAATTGTAGACCTGCACCAGGCTGGGAAGACTGAATCTGCAATAGGTAAGCAGCTTGGTGTGAAGAAATAAACTGTGGGAGAAATTATAAGAGAATGGAAGACATACAAGACCACTGATAATCTCCCTTGGTCCAAGGCTCCACGCAAGATCTCACCCCGTGGGGTCAAAATGATCACAAGAACGGTGAGCAAAAATCCCAGAACCACACGGGGGGACCTAGTGAATCACCTGCAGAGAGCTAACAAAGGCTACCATCAGTAACGCAATAAGGGCTCAAATCCTCCAGTAAATGTCCAGGCCTGTCTGAGGTTTGCTAGAGTGCATTTGGATGTTTCAGAAGAGTATTGAGAGAATGTCATATGGTCAGATGAAACCAAAATAAAACGTTTTGGTAAAAACTCGTTGTGTTTGGAGGAGAAAGAATGCTAAGTTGCATCCAAAGAACACCATACCTATTGTGAAGCATGGTGGTGGAAACATCATAGCTTGGGGCTGTTTTTCTGCAAAGGAACCAGGACGACTGATCAATGCAAAGGAATGAATGAATGGGGCCATGTATCGTGAGATTTTGAGTGAATGTATTGAAAAGTGTTCTCCAGGCAGATCTGCCTTGGAGGTAGAAGTTATTTGATTGATTGATTCAAAACAGGGCGGACCGCACATAATACAGTTTGTAGTATACTTATCACTAATACACCACAACATGCTATAATAAGATAGACAATAGATGAGGATAAAGAACAATTCTTCAGTCTTCTACAGAATACTGAAGTACATAATATAGAATCATATTATTTAGCAAGATGTGTTTTTGTGTATGGGTCTGTGAAAGAACATTCAGTACTAGCAGAGGTAAAATGTCAAAACACAGTTTTGTGAATTGATCCAATGAGAATGTGTTTGTCTTGTTCAGTGCACCATTTTTCAGCCTTTCAGGGGTGACTTTGTTGTTGCTCTCCTCTTGTATTTTGGACATTCAGCTGTTTGTTGTTTGCACCATCTGTTTTTCCACACTCATTTATTTGACATATTGCCGTTCTATGGCTCCTGTGTGTCCTGCACTATGCACCTCAGCTGAGCGTCAGGGATGAGGTATGAATGAGGTATGGATGAGGGATTGATGAGGGCTTGATGAGGGATGGATGTAGGATGGAGGGGCCCATACAGAAATCTAATATATGGCCATATTTGGCCATACATATAAAAAATCTTAACATATATTTGAAAATATATTACCATATATTTTTATTACAAAATTTGAATAAAAAAATTTGGAAATATATGTCACTTATATAAAAACTGCAAATGTTTGCATATTTCGACATATATGTACATATATGTGATGATGTTTCCACCATATATGCCGATATCTTACATATAAGTAGTATATCTCGTAAATAACCCCACTAATAATGTCGGGAATGTTACCAAACTTTTACAGTAGTACAATTAGGCTCTGTACTTATAAAACAAGGCAATAAAAAGTACACCAGAAGTATTTTTAAATAACACTTGCCTGATGGCTACTACCGTGAAATCCCGTGAGATCCCGCGAGATCACGCACAGAGAACATGTATAGCCTAGCAGCCGAGAGTAGCAGCCATAATGGTTACAATAGCGCCTGAACTAAGCCATTGGTCTGATCGCGCTAACTCGACCAATGTTATAACAAGGGAAAAAAGCTTAGGAAGGGTTGTTTGGCTCGAGGTCAAGGTGCAAATGACCCTAGGTTTATATTACTCCGAACCATCACTTTAACTGACATAAGGCAAGAATAAATGTAGCAGTATTTATAGTCTTTATTTACATAATAAAGTACACTGATATTATACATTACATCACTTATACAATCTGTAAACCATCGGTAAATGCAGATATGGATGTCAAATATGGAAATGGATGTCATATAAAAACGGCCAATTTTTGTATATTTCGACATATATGTCATAAGATTTCTGTATGGGGATCCAGCTCAGGGGAAGCTGAGAAAAGAAGTCATAGTTGGAGCGTGCAGAGGGTTAGAAGGGGAAAGGCAAACCCGGTCAGCATTTCTTTTTGATAGTCTGTGGGCTTGTCCAGCTATTATAAACATGGCCAACATGAAAAGGAATGAACAAAAGTGTATGTGTGTCTATATGTGTGTGTGAGGTGTTGGATTACTGCAGTAAAACCTTAAGCTCAATCACAGAAGGCTACCTTTTGTCTTCTGGCGCAATCGTTCCATCAACATCAAGGCTCTGGCACCCTGCCTGGCCCTAATCAAACCAAACTAATAAGCAGTCCTCGTGCTCTCTGGTCTCTGTGGGGTTAGCAGAATTCGGACCCTTCTAAGACTCCCTGGAGGACTTAATTCCCCATAGGGCCATGCTTTATCACAGTGTTGAGCCAGTGATCCAAATTGACCTCTCTCACCTCACTGAGTCCACAGACGTCTCTGTGTGTGCGCACGTGTGCGTGAGTCAACCAACCGGACACATTAAACAATGTGAAGTGCTTCGAGAACTTGTTAAAAGCGCTTCACATAATCACAGTAAATATGGGCCTGGGTGATGTGTAAATGTGTCAGGAGTCCGAGAGGATGGATTGATTGACAGGTGAGTGAGTCATCCTCTTGTTATTCTATCCCCTTCTGTGTCAAGGGCTACAAAGAATTAAAGAGAATACCTTCTGACAGGCCGATCCATGCCATTCTGCATGCGGATGGATGACTCAACCTTTTTCTATTTGTCATGGTGCTCAGAAGGGAGGGGTTCCATGGAACACACATCATTCAGAAACTGCTGTGTCTCGCTCTGTGTGACTGTTGCTTCTGTTTCATCACTCCTCATTCTCTTTATGCTTCCAATATGCCCCCTGCAGATTCACTCGTCAACACAAAACACGCACACACATTAACACAACTAAACCTCACCTCTGCCAATGTTAGTTTTTTCCCCTACAACATATTTATGTCAAACCATAAACATCACAGCTGCCGAACAATGGCGCTGTTTAAAAATGAATGCTGCTGCCATGGGGGGTTATTACACTGTTAGGTCATCTCATAATAAAGGACATGTCTGTCATCCGTCTTTTAACTATTAAGTGGAAGAAGACAAAATACTAACTATTAGGACAGAATCCAGATCGCTACATGTACAGTAGGAGTCAGCAGACATTCCAGGCCTGCTCCACCTCAGTGGAAGGGAAACAAAAAACAACAAGGGGTGAAAAAGTAAAAAAGTACCAATGATGAAATAAAAAGAAAAAAGAAAAGGAGCAGGACAGGGAAGCGAGAATGCTCTGTGCTTGGACCGGGGCTTCGGGGATTAGCTCTGTCATGCGTCTACAAAAAGAAAATAACGGTTGTGTTGGCTGGATGAGTACTGACAGCCAGGCTGAACTACACACACAAACATCCAGTCTGGACAGCACTGGGCTCTGGGAGTACATTCATATTACTGTCCAACCTTGGTACCTCTGAAACTAAGTAGCACCCACACACCAACTCACATGATGGATACCTTACATCGGTACGTTTCCTGTCATGCAACACTGATGTTGGTGGTCACCTAGTCTTCAGTTGACACGTTGCCTGACAGAGGTTGCATCCTTGTAGATAAATCACCTCACGGATCATTATGGTAAATTGTGCCGTTGTACTGTCACGATCGGTGATGGCTAGTCCTCTGAGGCCATTTTTGACACTGATCATTAGCAGACCCAGGTGACACAGATGTATTTTAAAACTAATTATGATTAGTGGATTTTTGGAGTCATGTGCATGAGTTGGAGCAAAAGTATGACAACAATAATGCGCCTTGAGAACTGGAGATTATCATACTTCTTGAAGGCCACTGAAAATACCAGAATATTCCATAATAATGGGTTAGGTAAGCTACTAACAAACCAACAATGTAAAACATTTATATTGCCTTACATTGCTAGCTCAACTTTGGCAGCATAGAAAAAAACACACATACACTTCTTCCTGAGTGCAAATTAAACTATTAGCTACTGTCACCCTTGAGAATCCCCAAGCATTTAAAGGGCATTAGATTAGTGTTGATGAGGATTTATTAAGCTTTAACACCACTAGATGGCATCATTGTGCTTTTCATTTCCAATATGCTGTCCCAGTCATCAGCAGGCACATGAACAGGATTGGCTCTCCTTAGAAGACCTGTTAAATACTTGAACTGCGTTCAACTCACTTTCTATGTTTAAACCTGAACCTGAAGTAAACTGGTTTGGATTGGTCGAGGTCACAAGGCAGTAATTGTGTTTACATACAGTAGCAAGTCACTAGATCTGTGTTAACCTCAAGAGAAAAAGGGAGGTACTTTTAGAACTTTTGCCATAGATGATGTATTAATCTTGAAAGAGGCTTTGGCTGAGTATTTCCCTCTTGTCTTTGGCACATGACTTGGAGGACAAGTAATGACTCTAAGTTTCAGAAACTAACAGTAGGGTGTAATCATGCAAGCCAAGGGAAATCATGCTTCTACAAAAATGTGATCAATAAGAACACAATCTTTCATCCTTGTTTTCTTATTTTTCCTTCCATTATTCAAGTGACTGAATCTCTACTGGAGACCATCAATGTAATGGAGTGAAACAACACCTGTATCTCATTATATCTACACGGTTTATTTCATGCTATCAGGTGTCGCTGTACCATTTGATTGACTAATGCCAGTTTGTATTTGGCATCCACTGACAGTAAAATATAAAATATTATGTTTGAGCTGAGCACAACTGTGGGTAGACCTTGTACATGAATACACTACCTAAGGGAAGCCTTTTAGATCTGGCTACACACAAATCACATCAAGTCAAAAGGTTAAGGATAATTTGTGATCTATTTGGAATAGGGTGCTGGTCAAACTCTGAGTGTTAATTAAAAAATGCACCTCCCTCCTCAATGTTAAAAATGTTTTACACTTCCATCTCCCCTTTGTATGTACCAAACGTTACTACACCCCCCACCCATCTAAATATGGCTAGTAGGGATGTGACAAACTATAACAGTTGTGTTGGTGGAGTGACGAAGGCAGACTGCAAGAGTTTTCGATCTTCTTGGTTTATTGTTAGAAGACAGAAATCAGATATATCTCAGGCTTTCAGGAGGTGCTGAACCACAAACTGGAACAGGGCTGCACAACTACTATAATAATCTACTTATGCAGAATACGTGGCATAGACACAATTTACTAAAATAATGTACGCCTAGCTCACTATTACAACCCTATATTACTTACGACACAATAATTACTCATTTATTTCACACGTCTCAAAACACAGTCTCACAAAGAACAACGAACATGTAAAAGCCGCGTGAAAATGGGGAACCCCAAGTAAGCTACCAAAAGCTTTTTGGAGGGGGCCCAACAATAAGTGATACAAGTATATGATAAACAGACCTCCTACTTACACACTTGGCACGACCTTACACACACGAATACAGGGTAACAATAAATGCACAACACGAAACAAGCAGAGGTTCACATATATACAAATACTTAATTGGAGACAGGGATCAGCTGGTGAAGTGCTAATGAATGTAACACAAGACAGGTGAATGAATACATGTAATGAATTCAATAGAAACATGTCCAAGCCTGCCACAAGAGGGCAACAAACATCCTGTGCTCAGTCCCCATCACAGATTTATGACAGACAATTTCCCATAATATTTAAACAGGCATGTTTCCAGTAAAACGATAAAGAGTATATGGCATGAAATCACAGATTCACACTGGTGATAAAATTATGGATAATCAATGGTAGATGGAATTAAAAGTGACATAACTTATACATCATTATGAGAAAGATAGGCTACAGCTTCAAACTGGTAAGCTTGTTTTTAATTGGAATTGGAAGATGAGAAAATGCACTGGACATTATGTATTTAGCGAAATCTAGCGTTCGATAAGCACACATAGTTCTGCTCTGTTTGATGCAATGTTAACTAATACAGTAGCTATGCACTGTAATTAAGAGACAATCATTAACAATACGATAATACCTGGCATGTTCTCTCTCCAGTTCGTGTTGTCACACATGCACAACTTAAGCATGACATTGCAAGCTTCAAAAATGAAAATCATGATAAATTGCAGAAGGCTTAAATCTAGCGATTGACACCATATACTCATTATGAAAATGTTTACTGAGGTAATAAATCAAACGACGTGTCTCTCATTCTCATAGACTATTAAAGAAACCAAGCTCTTTTGCAACCAGACATATCGCCCCCAGCTGGAATTCAGATAGAATGTAGGTTTAAGGCACTTCCTCATTTCCATCAATTTGCCAAACCGGATGCTCACCCTGTGGTTGATCGACGTTCCTCAAGTACAGCTGGGCTACAGCCACAATCAGTTTCTCCTCCATTTTTGCTACATCTACAAGAAAGGACATTCCCTTCTTCTTTGTGCTCTACTTCTATTGGATAGTCGCGTCGCGTTCACTGGATTCATTTGCATAAAGCTGGGCATCAGCCAGCTTTTTTGATGTGCAACATTTTCTCAAATGCAGCGCCGCCTTCCCGGAATGCTTTGTTTGCACAATGCAGTCACTTGACGTCACCCATAGGAATAAAGCGGAGTGACAAAGGTGTTGATCTGCAAAGTGTCGCACGGAAAAGTGGATCTGCACAAGTGTCAAGCCATTAGGCGGGATGTCCACTGAACACGTCGAATGCGTTCGTTGTGCCGGAAGTCATTCATTGTCAATAGAGCAATCCGCAAGGATGCGCTTAACTTGCGGGTTTGCGATGCAGTGCCCTCTGTGTGTCGCATACGTTCAAATTATTTAACTTGTGCGTTGCGACACCGTGCTGTTGTACAATTGGAAGTTGAAGTTCCCAATGGAACGAGTAGCACAAAACGATAGTAACTGTCTGTTACGTCCCCAGTCTAAATGTACATAGAAATATGTTTTACCTGTTCTGTTTTTCTCTGTATGTGTTTGTTTGGTTCTGTGTGTCTATTTCCCCACAGGTGGTGCAAATGTTCAATCATCACTTATCAATGACTCCTTCCCTCCATAATCCAGTTCACCTGGTTCCAGTCGTTATCCTCAATCCCATCATTCCCTTCATCCCTATATTAGTGTGCCATTTTGTGTGTAGTATCTCTCTCTCTGCCTGTGTGTAAGGTTGCTCTCTATTACCCATAACCTTGGTTGTGCTAGTGTAATTGTAGCGAACGAACAGTGTTTAGTGTGTTGTTAGTAGTGGTTATTGTGGTGTTTGAATGATAGTGAGAGAGCTTAGTCTTCTGTTGTGTTTAGTGAATGTAATTGCTATTTTGTATCTAGTAATTAATTATTTGTTTCCTTTTCTTACAGGGAGTTGGTGGGAGCCAAAGTTAGAGCCACCCCGGGGTATACACGGCCCGTAGGGATATTCCTGTGTCTAAACACACTATTTAGATCTGGACAGGACCACTCCCTGTAAGTTTGGTTAGGGTGCCTCACCCGTGTGCCAGTTTAGTTGAAGTGTTTTGTGTTTGGGACATAGAACAGTTTAGGGGTGGGGTCTTTGTATTTATTTCTTTGCTTTAGTCCTGTCCAGCCCCCTGCTCCCAAATTATACTTTATATCACAATAAAACCGTGTGGCACAAACGCCCTGTTTATACGGTAACATTCTGGTCTGTGTCCTTCCTCGCACCTATGACTCCATACTTCTTTTGCTGGCTACTGGGGGTCCTTGAGCAGTGGGTTGTCAGATCCCCCACTAAGGAGGTAGATTATAACAAATGGGGGCTCGTCCGGGACTTTGACCCCCTACTGCTCAGGCTCCTTAGTGGTCAGCGACTGAGGTGTGGTGTTGTGGTGTGAGTAGGGACTAGCCTAACTAGCTTGCTAGGCGGTTCCGTATGCATACTGTTTTGGTAGTGTTTAGGTCTGTGTACACCCCAATAGTAATATAGTGTTTAGGATAGCTACATCAAGTCTGCACTATGCGGATGCATATATCCGGTAAAAAGTAACGTGCACTAAAATCTGACGTGTTCAGTGGACATCCCGGCTTACGCGCAAGACCTGTGCACATATGGATCAACCCTGAAATAAGGGGTGAGCCCATCTTTTTTTTGGAACACATGTCGAATGCGTTGCGTTGCGCCAGAAGTCATTCATTGTCAATGGAGCAATCAGCAAGGATGCGTTTGCCTTGCGGGCTTGCGATGCGGTGGGCTCTGTTTGTCGCATACGTTTAAATTATTCAACTTGTGCGATGTGACACCGTGCCGTTGTACAACCGGAAGTTGAAGTTCCTAATGGAACAAGTAGCACAAAACGATAGTAACGGTCTTGCCTTGCAGAAGCACATGTGCATAAAGTCTGCACTATGCGGATGCTTATATCCGGTAAAAAGTAACGTGTGCTAAAATCTGACGTGTTCAGTGGACATCCCGCCTTACGTGCAAGACCTGTGCACATGTGCATCAACCCTGAAATAAGTGTTGAGCCCATCTTTTTTTTGTATGTCATCTTTCAGCAGTGTGACTTGAGAAAATGCTCTTTCAACTGGAGCATTGGATATGGGGAGGGTGTTTATAAAACCAAAAGCTAAATCCTGGAAACAGTGTCTTTCCAAGACTCCACCTCAAGCCAAAATGCTTCAATGGCCAGGTTGTGAGAAAAACATGCTGAGGCAACGTTAGTGTGTTTGAGGTGTGGTCGGCGTTGGTGTGCGTGATGTGAGCTGAAGGTATTGGGAGTGTCTGTTGTGAGTTTAGGGGGCACGTCAGTGGTGGGTGTGTCTGTGATTGATTTGAGACTGCTGCCTGCTGAACAGAGAGTCGCAGGAAGAAGGATCTGAAGTGCCGGTGTTTCGGCTACAAAAACCTGCCGAAATGATCCAAAACTGGCCCAGTTTTTATCCACCCGCCCAAACCATTTTTGCCTGCAAAAGAGATTGCAAAACTTCCTAATCTGGCAACCCTGATTAGAAGCCAGAAGTTTTCAGAGGGGCAGTTCTCTCCTTATTAGACATTCTCTGGTACAACTCTCTCCCTCTCCTTCATACACACCAGAGTGATAGAGAAAACAGAGTGGCAACACTCCCATTCAGCTCCGTTGTACGCTTTTTGCCACCCACTTCCGGTGTATGCAGCCTCGAATAATTCCAAAAATAAATTCTACGGCGTTGGACACCATTCATTTCCATTGCTGGCCATCGAGTAACTTCTGAGGTAATTTGATTAAATAGCTACCTCTTTTGAATTGTAATCTGTCTATATTTTATTCAGAGGCCCTTTATGATGCATATACTGATCTTTATTTGTATGTGCACAGCGTAATTTATTTTTAGCTTTGTAGACAACCAATTGCCTGCTAGTTTATTACCTTGACTTGGCCAGCTGTGAAGGTATCTCCAGGGGTAAATTTATTAAAAAGCTACCTCTTCTTGTATGTGCCGTGCACAGCGTAATTATTTATATTTTTATTTAGTTAGTGATTGATGTTGGATTACTAGGATCATTAAGGTTGATTAAGGATGGGTTTTTTTAGGTTTATTTAGGATTTATCTGCTGAACCTGAGGGTGTTAGCTAGTCAGCTTAGTACTGTGTGTAGTAGAAATAAGGTTGCATTTGTTGAATTATACATTTGAAAGGGCTGTTGGATTACATGTATTTATTATATGTACAATTATTCCAAACAAAAATATCATTAGCCATAATGAACTTTAAAATGTTTTTTACATTTTGGCCAAATAGGGAATCGAATGTTCTGAGCTATCCCGTTATGCGATTGGTTCCGAGGTCGTCACGTGTTTCTTGGACTCCATGTTGGATACTAACACTCATCTGATTCCCATTGACATAGTGCAGGGAATAGTGAAAAAATTTAATAAATCACTGAAAAAATTGCCAACTGTTGCGCCTTTGGCTACAATGAAAGACCAGGAAGCGGCAAAAAATTTCACAAGTTCCCCCATGAACCAAAAAGGCAGAAATTGTGGGAACTGAATGTGAAATGCACTGTGACACTAAAGGGAATGTATGAGAAGGAAATCGAGTCAGTCGACCTACTAATATGTAGCTGATTCTGAACGAAATCATCTTTGAGATGAATGTGTTCTAACTCATTTTCAGTCAATAAAATGTTAACACAATAGTACATATTTGAACATAAATGTTTTGTCATTTTGGGGGGAGCCGAGCTTCTCTTGCAGTCTTAAAGAAATCACACCTGATGTACCGCACTGTATTGGCATGTACAGTATGATGGCTTGCAAAAAATTTTATACAGATTTTTTGTTTCCAGACTAGGCTTGAATTCATCAGTGAATTTACAAAAGCACCGCTATGGCACACAAGCTTAGAAAAAGAGATGAATAGAATGCTGTCCCCAATTAGGTTTATGGAGACATAATTGTGGATTGGCTGTCATTGCGACTGGGAAGGTATTAAGTTAAAAAAAGGAATTCAAAACAATAAGTGAAACCATACATTTGCACTGTAATTTGCTGAATAAACTGTTTTGCACAATGCACAAACGTTTCATAACAAAACATTAACTTTGAATGAACACAACAAATTCTTACAACCCATTAACAGCAGTAACTTATCAGAATGTTGGTCTCATTAGAAATGAAACAATCAGTAATATGATTTGTCCCAGGGAGTTTTAAACATCCAATCAATCAAGTCAATCAACCTTTGGAGATTTGGTGGTGCACAACATTTGTGGCTTCCATTTACCCTATAGTTCCATCAATACTGTGACCTTCAAATTGAACAGATTAATATAAAATGTTGAAAGAATAATGGGTAGCTATTAAATATGCTGCTGGCATTCTATGGTGGGAAGTGATCGATACTTGAGGAAATTACTTTGCATTTGCCAAATCGGCTGCAATACGTTTTCTTGCAATAGGCAGGAGGATTATAGAGTACCAATTAAGCAACCCAAGCATTGAGGTCTCCAAATCTGACATTGTTTTAATAACAAAATTACAGAATATTACAGAATATTAGACTCATACAGATCAACACACTGTTAAACTACATGTGAATAGCATTTAGTAAAGCACCATTTTGTGTATTTTCTAATCACTATTTTCAACTTCAACTAGACTCCAGTTGAGTATTGCTTTTTGAAATTGCACTGTATCAAGATGATTTAAAGTGTACTGGCAAAGGGGGAGGAGTAGGGGACAGTGAAGGCATCCATTGGGATCACTGCTTCTTGCCCGCAATTTTCACCAGCTTTGTGGGTTGTTGGACAGCATTTTTCTCAAGCTCTGCCTGCCTTGCCACCTCCAGAGCTGTGTCCTCTTCCTGGCGACGACGCTCCTCCTCCCGGAGCCGGTTTTGGAATGCCTCCCGGGCAACCAGCACCTTCTGAAGCTGTTCTCTCAATGCCACCTGGACAGAGAGAAAAAGGAGGAAGAGACAGAGTAACAGACAGACATTTTCCTGACAGCTCTTGTCATTTAGACAAGATAAAATTAATGTTTTTTACAGTTTACGTAGAATTACTTCTGCTATGCATACAACTCTATCAACGCCGGCTCACCTGCATGCCATTGTACGTCTCCAGCTGACGTCTATTGAGATCCTTGCTGTGAGCTTCTTGCTGCCTGCGATGCTCCAACACCATGTCTCTGACCAGTCTGAAGCTCTGGATCTGGTTGTTTAGCACAGGAACTTTGCGCTGCTTCCTGCACAGGGTCACGATTGATTATCACAGAGGTAAAGGCTAAGTTAGTATATGCTAGCATAACATGTTTATTTAGCACCAGCCGCGGTCATTGGATCTTAATTGGGGACCGCGGGCTCGCATTACGTTCGGGACCGGAGTGAATGGAATGGCGTGTAGCGCATCAAACCCATTGTGCGATACCGTTCCGTTTTCCCCAGTCCAGACGGTAATGCGAGCCCGGTGTCCCCAATTAAGATCCACCGACCGCAGCTGGTTAGCACATAGGGGAACATGCTTAACTAACTCACATTAAATACATTTTCTGTACTTTTTTTGAAGGTTTTTATTCTAGTAGTAGCTAGGTGACAGGCACACTGCTGGTCAAAATTTTAGAACACTCAGGGTTTTTTAATAGAAATACATTTTTTTATAGAAAATATACATCCACTACATTACCAACAGTTGTTCAACTGAGTGTTAACACAAATATCTAATCAGCCAATCATGTGGCAGCAAGTCAATGCATTTAGACATGTAGACATGGCCAAGATGATCTGCTGAAGTTCAAACCAAGCATCAGAATGGGGAAGATAGGTGACTTAAGTGACTTTGAACGTGGCATGTTTGTTGGTGCCAGACGGCCTGGTTTGAGTATGTCAGAAAGCGCTGATCTACTGGGATTTTCCCACAGAACCATCTCTATGGTTTACAGAGAATGGTCAGAAAAAGAGAACATATCCAGTGAGCGTAAGTTCTCTGGTCGAAAATGCCTTGTTAAATGCAGAGGTCAGAGGAGAATGGCCAGACAGGTTCAAGCTGATAGAAAGGCAACAGTAACTCAAATAACCACCAAGGAATGCAGAAGAGCATCTCTGAACGCACAACACGTCGAACCATAAATCAGATCGGCTACAGCAGCAGAAGACCATATAAAAGATTGAAAAAAACTTTGCCCATTTTAATGAGTCTCGATTTCTGTTGTGACAGTCAGATGGTAGGGTCAGAATTTGACGTAAACAACATCAAAGCATGGATCCATCCTGCCTTGTATCAACGGTTCAGGCTGCTGGTGATGGTGTAACGGTGTGGGGGATATTTACTTGGGCCTCTTAGTACCAATTCAGCATTGTTTAAATGCCACAGCCTACCTTAGTATTGTTTTTATTTTTTATTTTATTTAACCTTTATTTAACCAGGTGGGTACGTTGAGAACATTTTCTCATTTGAGACGGCGACCTGGCCAAGATAAAAGCGTTGAGGTACAGACAACAAGAAGTTACACATAAAATTACAAGACAAGGTGTGCACAATAAATAGTAAAAACAGAGAATAAAACAGTGAATGTACAATAAATAATACTGTGAGCAGGTCAAACAATAAGGCATTTGTACAAGTAGTGCAGCAGATGTCGATACAAGGAGGTAGATGGTTGGTGAATACAGTTGCTTGGCGCTGTACAATACAGACAGTTATAAGAAGAAAAAAATGCAGAGTAGGGGCTGAGGTAGATGGGTACAATTGTTGAGGTACAAAGTGGCTGTGTGCGTAAATAACACTATGGTAAGTGACATAATGACCGGGACTGTGGGAGATGGAGTGTGCAAAATATACAGAGACAGCTATGCTGGTCAGATTGTGCAAAGTGCATAACGACAGAAGAGGGTTGGGTGGGATTAACATGTGCAGTGGTCTGACAGTAGATTGGATAGTAGTGCTTTGAAGGTTGTTAGTGGGACAATAGAATCAAGCTTCAGGGATTTTTGTAGAAAATTCCAATCATTAGCAGCAGAGAACTGAAAGGAGAAGCGGCCAAAGGAGGTGCGGGCTTTAGTAGCAACCAGAGTTATAAACCTGCTTGAACGCAGATTGAGAGAGGGTGTTGCTCTGGAGATTAATGATCTTAGGTTAGGTGGGGTTTTGCCTAGGAGACACTTGTAGATTAGATGATACCAGTGTGTTTGACGACGGGTGTGTAATGAAGGCCAGACAATTAGTGTATAGAGACTGCAGTGGTGGGTGTTATATGGAGCATTTATGATAAAACGGATGGCGCTGTGGTACACAACATCTAATTTTCGAAGTAGAGAGTTTGATGCAGATCTGTAAATTACATCACCAAAGTCTAGTATCGGAAGGATGGTCATTTTAACAAGGGCAAGTTTGGCTGGAAAGGTGAATGAGGCTTTATTATGAAACAGGAAGCCAATTCTGGACTTAATTTTTGATTGGAGCTTGTTGATGTGGGTCTGGAAAGAGAGTGAAGAGTCTAACCAGATACCTAGGTATTTGTAGTGTTCTACATATTCCAGCACGGACCCGTCAAGTGTGGTGATATTTGGTGGGCAGGCAGGTGCAATGGCCCTCATTCATCAAACGTGCGTAGAAACCAGTGTAGATCTGAGCGCAGAAATCATCTTACGACGAGACTCACGTGTGATTCACAAAACATTCGTATCACTCCAATTCCAGCGTACGAATGAACGGGTGTTGATAAATCAGACGGTTGAAATCCATCGTAATTTAAATATCACGCCCACATTTATGCACGGATTAGAGGCCTCGCCCTTAGAATGTACGACATGGATAAGCGAAATCTGGCAAAGAAAAGGAATTTCTCTGAGATAAAAAGAAACGCTCAGGTCTCAGGTGCAGGCCAACCGCTTGGTATTAATTGGAAGTTTAAAATCAGGCATTGATAAAGGAAAATGCGGTGTTGACTGAGGTTACTTCTACAGTCATTGAAAACTATTAACGAGAACCTGAAGTGCATTTCAAATGAAGTAATTAGTTTCACTAAACCTTCCACGTTGTATTTTTTAAGTAGGGTGAAGTCAGCTAAATTGGGCCATCAGATAAAATGGGCCAAATAATGTTGTAGCGTCCTATATTTTAATTTCTTTACAGCAAATCACTGATCTTGCATTGTTGCTTCAACACTTGTGGACTTGTAACAAGAGTTTTGATTGGTCTGAGTTTTCTAGGCAGGCAGAGCAAGAAAATTACATTAGATCTCATGCAAAGCTTATTTGATGGTATTTTAAGCCCTTTACCAAAAAGTGGCCCATTTTAGCTGACTTCACCCTAGCTTTCTTACACAAGATAGCGCTTACTATATTACAAGCTCAGAATATTATCCTTTCTCCTTCGTAGAGCCCAATGGTGGCTGTTGTGGCCACTGATCTCAATTTAATGGCACCATTCTCCAGCGCAATATCGTGGAGAACCCCGCATGCCATAATTATGTTGCAGGCCTGCTCTGGTGTGTATAGCAATCCCCCCACCCCACCCCGCTTACCCAAGACAGAGCCACCTGCCCTTGAGCAAAAGGATCACTCCACTGTGGTTCGTGTGCGTGTGTGCGCACTGTTGAACCTGCGCTCCTGTTTGTTTGGGGATTTGCAGTGCGATTGTAGCCTAGTTCCAACGCGGCAGTTTAAAAAATAGAGTCGCGTGTCGCACCTGGCCACCGGCTACCATATTCAGAACAAACATCCTGGCATCACATATGATCTGAACGTTGATTGAATTACAGCTTTTGCGATTGATAAATGCGTAATCATTCATGGATGGTGGCTACAGACGCAGTACAATCAATTGCCCGATTCGCCTCAGTTGGTAACCCAGCAATCTCATAAAATTGTCTTTTAATCATAGTTTGAATATACCAGAAAGGGACTTCATAGCCGCCAAAACTGCTGGCATACTTCGACTATTGTTGGCTGCGATACCAGACCTGTCCCTGATCTCCCGCTGAAAGATCCCAATGTAGAGAGCACGCATTAAGGTCCTCCAGATCTGCAATCGCTTCGTCTACAGGATTGCCAAAGCACTTGTTTAAATTGTATGTATATATATATATATAAAAATTATTTGATTGAAATTGTTGTTTGCCTAATTTCTGCCCTCATGTTCTAGGCCACTCCGAAGTGAAAGGGAAAAAATAAACCACTTAATAGCAATGTGCTGTATATAATTAATTCGTAATTCTGAAATGTAATTTGCAATATGGGGTAGTTGCGATGCAGACACATTCATCAATGATCGCTGGTTCAACAAATCACTGAAACGGGTGGTTATACCATGAACACCGCTAGTCACACTATAGAATTTGTGTATACGAAGTCAGACCAGACGTGAGATTTTATCGCAGCCTACGATCACGTTCAAATTGACAAATCCCTTGCTTTGCGTAGGGATCGCTGTACGCCCGTCGTACGCCTGTTTTAGGTCGTACGCACGTTTCATAAATGAGGGCCAATGTGTGATCGTTTGAAGAGCATACATTTCGTTTTACTAGGATTTAAAAGTAGTTGGAGACAACGGAAGGAATGTTGTATGTTATTAAAGCGAGAGTCCAACGTCGGGCCAGATGTATAAAGAATGGTGTCATCTGCATACAGGTGAATCATAGAGTCACCTGCAGCAAGAGCAACATCATTGATGTATACAGAAAATAGAGTCGGCCCGAGAATTGAACCCTGAGGCACCCCCATAGAGACAACCAGAGGTCTGGAGAGTAGGCCCTCTGACTTGACACACTGAAATCTGTCTGAGAAATAATTTGCAAACCAGGCTAGGCAGTCAGTAGAAAAACCCAGGTTCTTTAATCTATCAATTAGGATGATGTGATTGACAGAATCAAAAGCCTTGGCCAGCTCAATGAAGACTGCTGCACAGTAGTGTCTATGGTCGATAGCGATTATGATGTCAATTGTTGCTGACTATGTCCATCCCTTTATGACCACAGTGTATCCATCTTCTAATGGCTATTTCCAGCAGGATAACACACCATTTCACAAAGCTCACCATCTCAAACTGGTTACTTAAACATGACAATGAGTTCAATATAGTCAAGTCTACAGTCACCAATGGGAGATTCACATCATGGATGTGCAGCCGACAAATCTGCAGCACTTGTGTAATGCAATAATGTACACAGATTGTACACGGACAATTAAGCCTGTGGAAAACATGAAAACCTTTTAACCCCCCAAGCACAAAATATTTTCCCATCACCCTCCCAAGCATTAGACCCCCTAACATTCTAAATACTATGAAAAAGTAACTACAGGAAAATGTTTTCATCAGGGGGGCTGATTGATGCTGAGCGTGGGAAGGGGGGATATGTAATGGAAGGACCGTGATAAACGTACAACATCCACAATCTATGTAAGTTCTGCTCCTATTCAGGCATCATCCTATTCAGGTGTCAGTG